>JACSZP010014945.1:0-11470 GCA_016161895.1 Pinna nobilis | reverse complement strand
TGTTCAGTAATTCAAGAAAGCATAGCAAAGAATAATCTTATAAATCTATAAATACTATTTTTGTTTGAGATGACTTCAGACGCAAGCGCAACTATAAATATTACGACAACAGAATTCAGTAAGCCCATCTTTTCAATCAGGTGTGCCGTAGGCTATGTCCAACATAATGATGTGAGCTAAAGTAAATACAATAAACAGTACAAATAAGCGAGGAAATATGTTTATAAAGTAACAAATGGAGCTTATAACAACAGGAATNNTTTTCAGAAACGTAAATTCCGTTTCAGATTGCCGATTCCGTGATTCCGTCCGCAATTCTGCAATCGCGGAAAATCACTGGCCCTACTAAACTTTTGGCTAAAAAAATTTAAAACCCTGGTGACAATATGAACCGTGAATGTTGACACATTAAAAGTCCCTGAATGCTAAATTTATAGATTTATAGTCATACTGGTAGTGTTAAGTATCGAGCACAGGCCAAAATATGAAACCATTTACTAGATTTTGGTTTTATCCCCAGTCCATGTGAGCCAAAGATTCCTGAATGGGATCAGTAAGCAACAACAAATGTACATGTATTTATCAAGGATTATCAGTGGCTAGCATTTTTTCTCTTCTGATTGTTAGGTCTTAGGTTTGAATCTGTGCCACACTGCGGTTGACTGTTCCTGTCCTTCGTATGTGACGTAAAAACCAAGGTGCCATGTCACAGTGAGTGTTGGCATGTTAAAGAACCTTCCCTGCACTACAGCCATCATTACCAAGCATAGACCACATTTTTTATCATAATATGTACCAGCATATGGTGTAATGTCCACTGAGTGACAGTCCACATAAGTGATAGATACTTCAGTTGGATATTAAACAACAATATAACAACAACAACAACAATTTTATATCTGTTATCTGTCTCTTTTTGAAGTTATAGTATTCCTAAATTTTTCAGTGATGGAGAGACATCAGACAGCGAGGATATGGTGCCAAATGTGGGAGGGGAAGTGGAGGTTGAGGAAGAAGAGGAGGAAGAGGTCTCCACAAAAAAGGAGAAAAAGAAGCACAAGCACAAACATAAGCACAAGCACAAAAGTGACAAACATAAGAAAAAACACAAGCGAAAGAAAAGTAAGTCAGAAAAATCTGAACATAACGGCAAAGACCGCAAAAGAATCAAAATTGATGATAATGTAGATCTACAAAAGCTTGAGGAAGCCAGGGCAAGGTTACGTGAAGTTCTACAAGCAGAAAGTGATCCCAATGATATTACAACAAATTCCATGGAGATGATCGCTCAGGGATATGCAGGAACTGACTCCGAGGAAGAAGGCGAGGTCGATTACGAGGAAACAAAGATGGAAAAACAGAGGAGGCAGGAATGGGAGGTGCTACAAAATATTCTGAAAGAGAAAGAAAAGTCTGAGGAGAAGGAGGAAAGAATAAATGAAGAGGAAGAGAATACAGACCGTGACTCTGACTGTGAAATTGTGTCCGTGGAGGAAGGGGTCAAACAAATGAGGCGAAGATCCCAAGATAGGTCAAATAGAGATATAGATAGTAACAGACACCCAGACAGAGATCGGCATAGGGACAGAAGGGATAGGGGTAATAGGTCAGAGGCTAACAGGAGAGATGGGAGACTCGATTACACAGAAGAAATGAGACAGGAAGAGCGACAGAGATATGAGCGTAAGAGAAGACTACCATCTAGTAACTCTCCAGGTAGGAGGACCCCTCCCAGGAGACGAGAAAGAAGTAGATCACCATACAAGCAAAGGTAAGGATGATGTTTAAGCGGTTGTTTGTTTTTGCTTTAAGCCACATTTGGAAATCTTTCAGTCATATGGTGGTGGCCAGCTTTTATTGGTAGAGAAGAGAATCTGTTTACAAATGTACTCCAAATGAGACCAGCATGTCATCTGCAAGTAAACTGGCAAACTCTCACAGCAATTGATTTCAGTTCCAGCAAGGTTAGAACTGAGAGGCTAAACCCTATATACAGGGTTATTTGCACCCTAATGCACTTGCATTTCGTCTAGTCTTGTCATAATTCTAAATGCATTTTTGAAATCGTCCAGTTTTGAATTCACCCACTGAACAGTTGTGTAGTGTAAAGTACAAAAGTAAAATCTTTTTTGTTTTCTAGGGAAATGAATGTCACAAATTTTAGATGAGGCATAAACAAAATCAAAACTTGGTGTCCAAGCAAGCTTTCGAAAATTATTAGTATCATGCATAGATGATTATTTGTAGCCCATAGCTGGTATATACTGTTATCTCTGTATTAGTGAAATAAAACCCTTGAGCAGGATGGTTAGCAAGAGTAAACAAATAAAACATTTTACATCAATATCATTGCAGGGTCCCTGAGCGAAGCAACGAAGTAAGACGAGATGAGCGACGACGTCCTGAAGATGAAAGTAGACGAATGCGTGATGAACGACCAAGAGATCTGGAAAGAAGAAAATCTCCAGACAGAAGAATGGGTAGTAGAATATCCAGATCACCCGATCGCAGATCACCAAATCATAGATTTCTGTCTCGTAGATCTCCCATTGGAAGAAGGTAGAGTAAAATATAATCCTTAGATTTATCTAAAATTCCCATACATATAAATGTATATCTATCTGATGTTTCCCTTCTAGAAAGAAAAGGGCAAACAGTAATTTTGTGTTGAATTCTTACACAAATAGAAAGTGATTTAAATTTTGGTCATTTAGTCTCACTAAAGGGATAGTGCCAGTAGTAGATATGAAACACTGTTTGGACGTAAGTTTTAGAACAATAGTAATACATATTTCTATCATACACTAGTTTTTATGACATGTGAAACACAGTGGCAGAGAAGGACCAGTTATTTCAGGGCCACCGTAGTATAGTGGTTGGTGTATCTGCCTTTTCTTTGTGCGAGAAAAACTTACTTTTGTGCAATTTCATAGTAAACATTCACTCACAAAAGATAATTCCTCATTTGAGGTGTTTTTCCCTAACAAATTACATGCAAAATGTGCAAAGACATAAGCTCATGAATAAATCAAATCAAACTGTTTAGTCATAAAAGTAATACCAAAATAAAAATCTGAATGAATGGGATAAAAATGTGAACAAACACTAAAATGATTTTGTAAAAAAGAAATAAAGGTGAATCTTAAAAAATTCTTGGATCTTTATTTCTTGTGAGTCAGTAGTTTTACATTTATTTATCACAGGGATCAAAGAGATCAAAGATTCCGCTTTGGGAGGAGTCGATCCAGGTCCAGAGACAGATATAGGTCAAGAAGGAGTAGATCAAGAGATAGAAGGAAGGATGTGAAACCAGAGGATAAGTTTAAAGGCAGCTTGTCAGAAGGAATGACAGCACAGCAGGAGTCTGATGAAGAGTAAGTGGTGTTACAAGAGAGTCAAGTGTAGGACTCATGTGTACTCTTTACTCTAAATGTCTTTAGGGGCCTCAGTGGCTGAGTGTTTAGCATGTTCAACTTTGGATCGAGTGGTCTGGGGTTTGAGCCCAAGCCATGTCACTGTTGGCTGTTCCTGTCTTTTGGATGAGACAGTAAAAACAGAGGTTTCTAGACACATAGGGAAACTCTACGGTCATATGTGCCAAGCATAGGCTAAATTTGTTGCCCATCACCAGTACATGGATATAAGTAAAAGATTCTTGAGTGGGGCGTTAAACAAAAGTGCAACCAACTGAAACCTTGTTAATTCAGACGCCTTTGTTGACAGGCAATTTATCTGGATAAACACTAAAGGACTTATCCATATCAATGAATTGCATCTTTAATTTTTAGAATTTTCTTATTTAAACACAGAAAACTTCGATAAGTCGAAGTTCAATGCAGTGTTTTCCCTAAGAACCGGCTGGCGGCCAAATTGACCGCTTCAAATGATTTTCTGACCGGTTCAATTCTAGGATTCAACAATTTTCTAAAGGAGAAACTTTCAGAACCCCCTTCATGGCCTGCTCAAGTTGCCCCAAAACTAATTTCTATTGAAACGTCGAGGTCATACTTCGGAGGTGGGAAGTATGACCTCGACGTTTCAATAGAAATTACCCCCAAACCACCATCTTGGCCTGTTTAATTCATTTTCAAGCCTGTTCAAATAAAACAAAGGGAAAACACTGTTCAGTGGACCGTTTGAAAAGGTCTGAGAAATTGGGACTTTGAATCATGAATATATTGAGTTTCTTGATTCTATTGTGACTTTTTCCAGTGGCATACATTGACACCCCTTTCCTCACGGTAAAATGAATATGAGAATTTATTTCCAAACACTGAGTCTGTAGGCTAGCTGGTCGGCGACCCAATAATCAGCAAAACAGGTGTGAAAATGACAATGCGCAGACTTTTGTACACATAAATTTATAAGTTCGATATATTTGTAGTGATTTCTGTTGTTTTAATGGCAAAGGGTCCAAAAATTTGGCCGAGACAACAAGAAATTTGATTCATAAACTTCGAGTCATGAGTAGTATTTTAATAGGATTATATAAGGAAATAATTTGGGACTTTGAGAAAAGTTCAGCAGATTGAGAAATTCGAGTCATTGAGAAAAGTTCAGCAGATTGAGAAATTCGAGTCATTGAAGTTCGACTCATCGGAGTTTTACTGTAAATGCAATTTGGTTATTTTGCTTTGCAAATTCTGTTATATTTCAACATTGTATTGATACCAATCATGTAGACTGATAGTCTGGCAAATATCCTGCAAGTTTTTAAATTTTACCAATTCTACCATTAGACAGAAATATTTAAAAAGCTCTGCCTGATATAAGGCATTGACCGTTTGCCTCTCTATCTGCCATCCTGAAACTACTTGTTTTGAATTAATTTCACCCAAATTTGGTAGGGATTAATTGAAAATCCACAATAGTAGGATGCATTCTTCGTTAGTTCTGCAGTTGAACATAACGTACACGTATATTTTTCAGTTCCACAGCTGCATAACATCTGTTACCATTATTTGCCATTTAGGCTTTTGTCTCATCTGACCTTTTCTTTGTTAACAGGCTAAATATAGAATTACCAGACGAGGATGAAGATGAAGATGCCATTATTGAGAAGAGGAGAAAACAGAGAGAGGCTCTTCTGCAGGTAAATATGCAAAGTGAAAGTACAGGTGATATGATTCTGATGCCTCTGCCAGGTACAGTAGAGGTGGTCTATTACAAATTAGCTTAAAGGGAATTCAGTGCTATAACAAGCAGAAAATAAATCCCCTAAAAATTACTGTATTTAACACTAGTGGGGTTGTCGTGGCCTAGTGGTCAGCATGTTTGACCTCTGATCAACAATTGATAAACAATCGATTCTGCCTCTGACAGCAGGAGAATGAATGGCTGCGACGCATTAAACTAGGGATACCTATAACAAAGTCAAAAGTCAAGCCCCTGGGTCTTTGTTAAAGAGAAAAATGATTGTAAGTCTTATGCTAGGTTTTTGTTAAGTTGTAGAGAGTCGTCATGGCTCCATATAAAGTGCTTCACTTCAGACTGAAAGGTCAAGGGTTCAAGCCTTGGTGAAGCAGTTAGATTGACCTGTCCTTTGGATGAGAGAGTTCAAACCAAAGTTCCATATCATGATAGGTGTCAAGAGGTTACAGATCCCTCACTGCTGTAAAGTGGTATGTGACAAGCAAAGGACGATATTTGTTGATGTCTCAAAATAAGTGAAAAATTCTTGAGTGTGATGTTAAGCATCTATAACTGTTAAGTTGTAGCATATTGACTCTCTGAGAGCAGGTCATACGTCTGTATTAGGTTGCTCATTTTTAGGGATGGGGTCAAGGATTTTTGTTCCAACATCAGTCTGACAGACTTTTCTCTGGCCTTCAGATGAGAGAGTAAAGTCAATGTTTTAAGTGAAGGGTTGTTTTTCCCCTAACAACATATGATAGAGTCCATAGCATAGGTATAAAACACCTGAAGGCTGTATCACTTTGACACTGCCATGATGTGGAAAAAATGAAACTGAAGTTGACATAAAATGTTAGTAAAATAATAACAATTGTTAGTAGTATCTTCTAAATATGAATGCCATTGAATACAAGTTGACATTTCCCTGAGTTGCATGATAATGTTTTATATGATGATACAGAGGAGATGAACATCATTTCATTTTTGAAAAAATACAGTTGAATCTTGAAAACTCGAACGTCGACCTCTCCAAATTCTCGATCTCTCGAAGTAAAGCTATGGTCCGGATTTTTTCTCTTAATAAATTAACGAAATTAACTCTGGGTTTTTCGAATGTTTACGTCGAAATTTTCGATTTCTCAAATAAATCTCACAGTCCAAAGCTGAAAATACCTGTGAAATATCATCTCACTCTCTTGAAATGCCAATTTTCGGCAAACATTTTGATTACCGGCTGTTTATTTAGCAACCAAGATGACGACAATATTTGATTATTTAAGAGTATTTACCAAATGGATGCGTAATAAGAATAGTGCGCGGAAAAGGGAGTGAATAAGAGGATTTGTGTGGGAGTAATAGCGTTCAGCTAGAGAGATATCATATTTTTGAAAACCTGAAGTCTTGAAAACTCAAAGTTTATCAGCGGTCCCGAGCACTTCGAGTTTTTGAGATTCAATTGAATATATATTAATAAAAAATAGATAAAATCGAAAACCACATATTTTGTGTGATTGTGCATAGTACTTAAGCTTGCTAAGCTTTACAAATGTTTTTTTTCTTGTCGTAGAGATTACAGACAAGTGAAAATGAGGACAGCCAGATGTCAGCCAAACAATTCTCCAGACCTCAGTCACCCACTCCCATACCATCAGCCCCACAGTCACCGTCCAGATCTAGGTCAAAGTCCTACTCCAGATCTAGGTCAAGATCACGATCACGGTCCCGCTCATCTTCTAGGAGCTCCAGTTATGACTCTAGTTCCAGTCTGTCGTCATCTGACAGTGCATATGCAGTGGATAGAGTGATAAAGAGTAGCTTAGAGGACAATGAAAACTTCGAGCAGATTGTAGAAAACAAAAGGAAGTCGATTGTCTCTGACACAGATGGAGGTATGGCAGTTATTGTGTACTTTGTTGTTTTCGGACAAGAAATTATACTTAAAATTGGGTTTTATTTTTCGGAAAATATCATTTTTGCCCCATTACTCGAGAAAACTGACTTGCAAAAATGAACTTCTCACCTAGACTATCTCAGACATAAATATGAATCATAACATGTAGTTATATATCTTTTCAATGATTTTTTTTTTTTAAAATAAAGTCTCTCATATAAATAATAAAATAATAAGTTTTTGGAAAAATTAAGTTCTGTGAATTTTCTGAACCTACAGTATCAGGTTCAATAAAAGCACGGCCATTTTCTGTAGGCCCATCTAATATGAAAGCTAGTGAACTGTAACAGTATCTATGGTTTTAGAATATTACTCCATGGTCAATCTCATAAATGTGGACATATCTACTTATGACTATTTTAATGCTACAGAATATATGTGACTTACTTTTCTGGTTTTTTTTTTTGCAGATAAGGCCGAGTCCAAAGAGATGGAGGATAAAAAGTCTAAGTCCAATGGCATAGATATGTTCTCCGATTCTGCTGACATGTTCAATGAAAACTATATTGTAAGTTGTTGTATGTTATTGGTGATATAAACCTCTCATCATTAGTCACATACAATGTACCGCTCAAACTTGCTAGGCTTATAAATTTACAAGCTGTGTGTGTGACAGTCTGTCATTCACCATGCTCTCATGCTTGAGTTTTCAAGGCTTTTCCTCCATACTCTCTGCTGTGGAGCAGAAAACTAGTGTGCAACTTCATTATGGGTAATACAGGTAAAGTTTTACTAGTAATGGTTGACCAGCCTTTGAGAGTTACTGCCCTTTAAATGAAAGTTGTTATCCAAACTTTATTTCAATAAGGGACATGTATGCTCTAGAGCAGTACTGTTCTGTATATTCTGTATCCCTGAGATCACAGTGACCTAGTGGTTATCATGTCTGCCTTCTACTTGTGAGGTCCTGGGTTTGAATCGGAGTCATGATGCAGTTGGCCATACCTGTCTTTCGGATGAGACTGTGAAAACTGAGGTCCCTTGTCATATTAGGTGTTGGCATGTTAAATATTTTTCCCTGCTCTATGGCCAAAAGTGTCTAGCATAGGCAAAATCTGTTGCCCTTCACTGGCACAGAGACATCTCCATATAAGTAAAAGATTCTTGAGTGTGACATTAAACAACAATACAACCAACCAACATTCCTTTATCTCTGTATTAGCAGATATAGGTAGGATTTGAGTATTTGTTCAATTCAAACTTATCCAAAAAGTATTTATTGTTGTGGCTTTCCTTCTCCATTGAGATTAGATTTTCAATTTAATAGTGTGCCTTAAGATAAAGAATTTTGTATTTACACATTTGTATTGAAGTAGTCATGTACTCGATTCATTGTTAATACTACAATATGATAAAAAAATAAATATGAAGTTAATTTAAGAAAATCCTGAATATGGCATGTCACATCACAATAAACATTTCAAATTTCAAAAGTATTTCTACATTGGTATTATAGGTAATAGTACATAGGAATGAACGAGAACAAATAAAGTTGATTGTCAATTCTCGAAGGAACAAAATCTTCAGAATGTCATCATTGGGCATACTTATTATAATTCATGATCATTTGATATCTATTTCTGTTTGTGATACATGTATATACATCCTCTCTCCAACAGAGTCCGAGCTTTGGTAAATTTACGGGAACAGTTAATGAGAATCCAAACTTGACGGATAACTGGGACGATGCTGAGGGCTACTACAGTAAGTACAGAAAGATCAAATTTCTATTATCTGCTATGGAAGAGGGGTAAACTCTCTTAGCAGTGTTTGTGTCATGTGTTGTACTCTGCTGCAAAAGATTAATAGAGACTATTGTTGCAAGCATTGTGCATTAATCTGGGTGACAAAAGGTCCGCTACAGTAATAGAATCTATCTCCATTGCCGGGTGATGATAGAGAAATCCACTAACCCGAGTGTCAAGTTAATTGAGTCCCATGTCGAGGCTTGATTTGGATTTCTCGGTCCTCACCGGGCAATGGAGATTGATTATTTTTCTCCCATATTATAATCTTTATCAGAAAGTTGATCTGGTTTCAAACTAATCTACTACTATTACTACACAACGTAAAAAAATCAGAAAGCTCACGGCGTTACTTCACTTAGCCGTCATTTCCGGTACGGCACGTGTAGCTTATCATCCACCCCCCTGTGGATGATCGATTTATCATTTTGCACTTCCTGTAAAGATATCTCAATGAATATGGGAGATTAATAGAGACTATCCCCACTTTGTATTGTGACAAGGAAATCTCAACCATGTGTCAAAGATTCACAGTCTGGAGCAACACGGACAATGGAAATCTTTGGCAGTATGGTGAGATTTCCCTGTCCCTGTACAAATTGGTGGTTGACTGTTTCTCTCTCCCTCAAATGATACATCATTTAAATCATAGATAGGGCCTATATGTAACTGAACAAATCAGTCAAAAGTCGTTAAAGTACTTGACATGTGGTGTCATAGGATTTGAGACAAACATGTGGGGCACAAGACAGAGATGTCTCAGAATGGATAAAATGGATAATTTCTGTCTCGGGTGAGAGAAAGATAAAGCTGTAAGCTCAGGTGATTAAGGCAGTTGTATTGGAGTTAATGCAGCCCATAACCATGATTTCCTGCTTGAACTGACATTTCAAAAGTTTTATAACAATGTTTAGAAAGAGAAAAATCTTGGAGGTAAGCTTGATAACAATTTGTTACTCTATTCTTTACTGTTGTTTTCAGGGGTTAGAATTGGTGAGACTCTGGACAAACGATACAGCGTGTATGGCTACACAGGGCAGGGAGTGTTCAGTAATGTTGTGAGGGCCCGTGACGCAGCCAGGGGCAATCTTGAAGTTGCCATCAAAATTATACGTAACAATGAAATGATGTAAGTATAGAATTGAACTGTACTGAAATACTTTTTATATAATAGACTACAGTTTATAATTGTACAGTGGCACCTCCTTAAACCAGACACTAATGTTTCCAAGGAAATTGTCTGCATAAATGAAGCGTCTCACTCTGTATCTCTGAAATGTACCTCTGATCATACCAGATGCTTTTTGAATATTCTTTTCCAGGAACTTTTTTCAAACAGTGATGTTTGCAGATTAAGTAGGTTTGATTGGATATATACCTAACTTAAATGATATTAACCCTAGCACCCCTACATGCCAAAACAGACTAGTCTAGGACAAAAAAAGAGAGCATGCCATCTGGATAGTAAGGATTGAAAGGGCTAAGATGTGTGAAGTATGTTTCATACTGTTTGTGAAAATACAAGTGAAGATTTTATAAGGGGAGCCAGCATCCATCAGTTTGACTTATTTTCTTGTTTTCTGAAAGGGCATTTCTGTGACTTTAAGGATGATCTGTCAAGACAGGTTCTTTTGTATCTCTTCTATAGATGCCTGCACTTTGGCTGTTGACAATTCAGATCTGTCCATGCTAAATCTTATTTCTGTTTTGCTATATTTGTACAGGCACAAGACTGGATTGAAGGAACTTGAGTTCTTACGGAAACTGAATGATGCTGATCCTGAGGACAAATTCCATTGTCTCAGGCTATACAGACACTTTTTCCATAAAAACCATCTCTGCCTCGTGTTTGAATCTCTCAGGTAGGAGCCTTTTATGTTACACTTCTCTATAGCAATAGATTTGTGCTCAAAATGTCATGACTTTGTGGCAAGTAGAATTTGTGTTCCTTAACATGTTAGTAGTCAGAACTGTTTTTGTTTTGTTTGTTTGTTTTTTTCTTTTTTCCAATTCTATAGCTGATAATGGGCTATGTTCTAATGAAAATCTTTTATTCCCAATATTTCTGTCAAAAATGTAATTTGTATGGAAATAGGTATTGTAATTTTCATCATAAACTGGCATAATAAGTTGTACATAAGTAACTATTTTGATATTGTAAAATGGTACATATTTCATTAAAACAAGCAAAAAATCCATTTTTTTTTTTTTTTTGGTCAAAATACTGCAAAATTACGAATTCCAGTCCAGAGGGCCTTGTTCCGAAAAATAATCAGAAAAAGCCAAGATATATTCACTACTTCATTACTAAACCATATTTGTTGTCTAGGAGTCACTATGTAAAATTAATTTAGTGACTTATGTTGTTTCCTTTTAGCATGAATTTGCGTGAAGTACTAAAGAAGTATGGTAAGGACATCGGCCTTCACATAAAAGCTGTTAGATCCTACACACAGCAGCTGTTCCTGGCTCTGAAGCACATGAAGCGCAACAGCATCCTTCACTCTGATATTAAACCTGACAACATTCTGGTGAGTGTCATTTATGTCATAAACTGTTTTGTTTGTTTTGTTATCGCTTTACATCAAGCTTGACAATCTTTTAGTCAAATGATGGCGGCCAGTTTTTACTGGTGGAGGAG
>JACSZP010014941.1:2726-14757 GCA_016161895.1 Pinna nobilis | reverse complement strand
TGTAGACTTGAACTTGATTCTGGGTCATAGACAACAGTTCTATTTTATATTTCTACAAGATAAAGTAGAACCTGTCTTAACAAACCATACCTACAGCTACAGAAAAACAGTCTTTTAAGATGGGTGCCCAGTCCCCGTCACACTATTCCTCCTTTTATTTCTGAGATTTCTCACTGACATCTCACACGAGACTCAAAACCAAACACAGGTTATTTTGTTAGGTGCCAATGTAACAGGTGAGGAAAAGTCGGCCAGACTGGGGCTCGAACCAGGTATCCCAATAACTCTGTGGCTGCTCTACCAACTCAGCTACCTAGTCTGATATGCCCAATCCATGTTACATATATGTATATGTAGTGAACACAAAATTCATCCCATGCATGTGATAATATAGTCACACTGCACAATAAGTCAAGCCTCACTGATAGAATGATACCTCCTGTCAGGAAAAAAGGTACAATAAAATGATGCTAAGAATAACAAAACAATGACTCACAATACATACATTTTATTTGTTGTGATTGCATCACCATGTGCAAGTACGACGCATTATCCCTGATTACTTTATTCACCATTTACATAATCAAAGAATTACAGACCAATCATTTGTTCAAAGCTGTATACATACAAAGCTCCAATAATTACAACTTGTCATCAATCAATAAAAATAATCAAGTAAATCTGAAAATAAAATTTAAAAAAAGGGCCCAGTTAGGCCTTATTCCCTCACCTGAGTCAAAATGCCAAATCTAACCCTATTTCACACAGAAATGATCATATCAGCACTTCAAAAAGCTTACATAAAATGCCCTATGGGAACTGCACTTTTATCTAGATTGGGAAAAGGGGTAAAGGATATTTATAGGAGGGGCTTATACCTAATCCTACAGCACTTACTAAGATCAAATCCTTGTGTAACTCACATGTTTTATACTAATTATATATTTGTCATCCTAGTATATTAGATGAAATAAGAGTGGATTTGAATATTTCAGTGTACAATATTGTACATTCCTACCCATGTAAATTTGATATGCAACACTAAAAAAAAAAAAAAAAGGCATAAACATTATTTAGTCAATGTTAATTTCAGAGCTGCTATTTCACTGCTAACAGAATATCCCAAACAGCCACAAACCCAGACTAAATTTAAATGTAACATTTTTTTTTCATGATGTTCTTGAAAAGGGAAAATAAGAAATGGGATCATAATAAATGGACTCTTATGTCACACTGGATTTTTACACATGAACCCTGGAGGATAGTATCCCAACAATTCACAAAAAGTAAAGGTCAGAGGACAGTGTGACCTTTAACCCTGCTAGTGACAGGGCCATATAATGGTATTCGACATACATGAACAATATTCTATGAAATGTCAGTTTCAGAGGACACTGTTAGAGAGTAAGTTTCACCTACACTTGTAAGACTGCTTGCTGTACCATTTCTCTTCTTGAGAACTGAAAAACTTCTTTCAGTCACACATAAAGCAGCTGATAGGACCACACTACATAAGTTATACATGTACTTAAGTCTGTGTTTTACTCAAATTTGGCTGATTCGATTCTGAAATTTGATTGGCAGAGCAGGTCAAATTGAAAACATTCTTAGACTTGAGAAAATCATTGGGTTTTATTGTCCTGCGCCAAGATAGTTTGAGAAAACAAGCAAGAGAATTAAGCCATGCAAATGACTCAGGTCAGATAGAAGCAAATCTACAGAACAGCTATGATAAGCAAGCTTGCAGCAGTATACAACAGAAAATATTTCTTGAGTCAGGGTACATTGCTGATCTGAATCTTCCAAATGTTTTATACATGTACAATATTCTGCATGCTGTTTTGGTACCATTGGTCCTGGGGACACACCCACATCTTACGTAAATTGATATCTGGACACAACTGTGACTAAACATGAACTGATACACCAACAGTGTCTCCAAACATTTTATAAATAGTGCACACAAGCACTCAAAATTACATACAAATGCACATTATCTTGTTCAACCTTTTCTGTCTGAAATGTTTTTATTCCAATGGTAAGGATGGATGGAAAGCTGTATGTAGCGAAAGGGAAAACACGAGTGAATTTTATTCATGAATTTTGTGATTCAAGTGTGTGTTCAGACAACCTTATGAGAAATAATTTCTAAAATAATGACAAGTCACTATACTGATAACTTACTAACTCTACAAGTTCAACAAAAACAACCTGACAAAGAAAATAAAATAATAAGTGGCATATCTTACAATTTCTTTAAACTAAAACTAGGTTTAAATGTACAACCAATTATCAGAGGAGTCTACTATGTCATTTGATGCACGATTTGAAATAATGTAAGCCAAAGAAAACAAACCACAAACTATAACTTGTATAGAGACATACAAATCAGGGTGATGATACATGAAAACTAAACAGTACAGCATGAAGTTGAATTGTAGGACAGATAATTCTAGAAATGAAATACAGTTCTATTGATACACTTTAAATTTATGACCAAAGGGAAACAAGTCTGTAAAAAAAAATATTCCCAGTTTTTTTTTTGCATATTGACATCAACCTTTAACTAAACAATTTTGAATTGTAAGATTATTGCTGGTCATTCTTTCATTTAGTCAATATTTGCAGCACTCCTCTGGAAATTATTTTGTCTACTTAGTAAAACTAAACACTGCCGTTAATTCTATCCTATAAATTTGCTACATATTAAAAATCAAAATAAAGCAATTTTGATCTATGGGGAAAAACCATGCCCAAGAACAAATCTTCATTCTGTGTGAATACTACTTTTTTAACCCCATCCAAAGGGACACTTCTTAGGTCTGGAGATAAAAGTTTGACAGGAATAACAAGAAAATTTACAGCTTAACGATTTTGTGATCACAAAATTATTTAATCATTTCATGACAACAAAATCATAACCAGATATCCAAGCAAATTTGCCCTAAATGAACTGACATATCTTGATTGCCATGAAGTAGCGCAGCATATGACATTTTTATTTTTTATCCAAAAAAAAAATACAATGTAAAAATATTACCCTAGAAAGTATTTGAAATACTGAGAAAGTATTTTGTTTAACACAGAAATTTATGAAGATCCATGAACTAGTTTAGATGGACTTATGTGGTAAAAACCCCACCACAACCAGTGGTCTAGATATCCATAGTATTCTTAAATGAAAGGTCAACCATAGTAAACATGAAATTTTGTACAAATTTTGCCAGAGATATCTACACTTTGTGCCTTGTAAATTACAATCATTTACAATCATTTATACGATTCCACATGATGAGTACAACCTGGTACAAGTTTGTATGATGATTTTCTTAATTTACCTGACAAGCTTTACTTGTCACATGATAAAGACTAAATTACACAAACCATACGATAAGACGCTTTCCCTCTCTCTCTCAAAGAAAAAAAAAGAAAAGAGTTTGATCATAAAAAAGCTACAACCTATTTCTTAAAATCAAATCTTGTCCTTTAAAAGGTTTGAAAAATCTTATGAAAGTTTCAGTGAACATATGTCTCTTAGACAACCTCTGCATTAAAATAATCAAGGTTTTTTTTCTACAAATGTGATCAGCATAGTACTTGAGGACTGTGACCTACTCACTAGCTACTGACATGTACAGTACACACACATATAACCTTGGAATGATACGCCAGCTCTAGTATCCTTCTATCCCCTCCAACATCAGCAACTATCCATGAACATAATCATGTTATAAAACAAAACAAAGCTTTAACCCAAGAAAGGGTTTGTGTCTATGAATTAAAAAAAAGGAGAAATAAACCATGCAGATCAAGATGCGAATGAAAAAAAGGAAAATATGTCCACATGAAGTCATCAAAAAGCATAAAGTTTTCACTTAAATTTAGCACAAATAATGTGCACATGCGCAAATGATAGGATAAATGTGTAAGGGATAATCACAACACTTAAGTGCAAAATTGCATTTTATCACAGTTCCATAGTTTGTCCTGGGACATTTCCTATACCGCAAGTTCAAATGGGTATAGAATATTACTTCATAAGCACTTTCACTATCTCATCTTAACCACTAATGGTGAAGTAAACCTTAAAGAATGAACAATGGCTAGACAGTATCTACTTATAGATTCAAACATGTCACTGCACTGCCTTTGACATCTATGCACAATTCTTTGATGGGAAAAAATGTCACTGAATATGCGGAAAAATCCATTTATAAACTTGGGATATTCCATAGAGACAGTCACGTCTACTCATCAGAAAATCGCTGGTGTATAAAAACAATAATGTAAAATGACTCTTCCAGAATGACTAGAATGAATTGTAGTTGTCTGTACAACTGTGTTTGAATTATGTGATATATATCGTGGCTGACTGGCAATGTAAAAAACTCTGAACCTATCACAGTTCTGTAGCAGATCACATGACTCTGTCACCATGGAAGCAGAGCCATTGGCATGCACCAGTTCATCTTTCCAGACACTATCACAGTTTTTTAGCAGACTTTATAGTGTTTTACAATGAAAACACAAATCTGACCACTCAATTTCCTCCTAGTCCAATCCTATCACAGTTTCACTTAGTGAGTACAGCGTTGCTCAAAAATAACACTAGACAACTGGGCACACTGGCACCCAGATGGACTTTTTCTGCTCTGATCCTATCACAGTCTTTATCTGCTGATGCATCTCTGCCAGATTTCCTCCCTGGATCACAGCTGAAAGAGAGATAGAAAATCTCTATTGAATTATTTGAGCAAAAAATCACAAATGAAATACCATATGAATATGCTTGCACCTTAGCCAGAAATAATGTATTTCAAATGTAAACAAAACTTATTTTACATCTGATCTCCTTTCTAGAAAAAAACATAGGAGAGAAGGAAGTTGAACCTGAGTGTTCAACATTAAACATGTAACACTTCCTGGATATGTTCCAGGGTTGTCAAACATAGTGATTCTTTCACAAAACTGCAATGTGCCATGGGTAAAGAAATACAGTATCCTGCAAATAAACCGGTTCTCGTACAGTAAGAACTGGGTATAGGACAATAATACTTCAGAATTTACTTATGTTTGAGAATTGTCTCAATTTCACCTGCATGACAAATCAGATTTCAGGATCAGCCATGGTTGAGTAAGGTATTCAGACAAAGTTCTCAAGTTAAATGGCCCCAGGTCCTGGTATTAAGACAGGTTTGTAGCAAACTGCTTGATTACGAGTTGTTGCATCACTATTTTTTTTTTTGCATGTTTGATTTCAATATAGATTTCTGGTCATTCTGATACTGTATACTGTACAAAAGAAGGAGTACATGATTAAATACCTGAGAACTGATGTTGGTAGTCTCTCTCTAGTTTTTGGTATTTATCATACAAGTCCTTAGCAGACTTTGTGCTTAGCTTCTGTGACAAGAACCTTGGATCTGTAATTTCCCTGAAAACATAAAAGATGAAACTTAAATACAGGTTTATGAATTACTATTAATCTACATGTATGGTAAATTCTGATGCTCAAAATGAATGATATATATAACAAAGTCAAAAGTCAATCCCCTTTGACTTTGTTATAGACCAACTCAACTGTATGTATTTAGATAACACAATTTGATGAGTCAAAGTTCAAGGGACTGTTTTGAATAGCTCAGATTTTGATTTGTGATTGTTTGTTGAAATTTATCTTATCCTTTCTCCCAATACAATGTCAACTTTTGCATTAATTGAGATACATGTGCCCTGAGACAAACCTGTCACTGAGACACTACTTAGAAAAGAAGCTGAAAACACAGACAGGTTGCTCAAGGTTCTCATACTCTGTTAAAAAATATTTGGCCTCCCCCAATTGTGAACTTGATCCACATACTCTCATGGCAGATCTGTATACTTAAATTCAATCTCTTCATGTATGACAGAGCAAATGAACAGAAACTGAATTTTTATGTGAGGACAGGACTTGGATAACACATGCAACCCTGACATTTCTATGAAGGTTCATGAAAATATTCTAAAAAACATAAAGAAACAGAGTAAACAAATTATCACTGGTTATCAAGCTGCAACTTGACTATTTTTTTTAATTTTTCATTCTTAAGATGAGACAGTAAAATTTGAGGTCAAAGGTTAGATTGACATGCAAAAGATTGCTCATGGAATAGGATAAACCATTAACATTAGCATTGTTTCTTTCGCTCTTTTGTTTTTTTTTAAAAGAGGTGTAAAATACAAGAAAATATGCAAACATACATTTCTACACTACCATAAGTAAGTAAGTAATATACCTCAGCTGTTTATGTGATCTGTGTCTAGCAAAGATAACAATGGGGTAGATCTGAAGACGGTGAAGTCTCTCTATGGCTGTAGGACTGATGCTCAGAAGGCAATGGATACCCTAGAAGAAAAAAAAACCAAACACATTGTTATGTCAAACTATAGAAAAACCAGTCACAAATGACTAGAGACCTTCTTTGACCGAATGCCAAAATTATAAATTTGCTGAGTGCGGTTTAAAAACACATTACTTTTCTAATCACGCAGAGGGCGGCGATTATTTTTTTTTATTTGATTGACTATGCAAGTTCAGTTTTATCGAAGCACATCAGCTATCTTAGACTTGTGTATATTGATACCCTAATTCTACTATTAGGAGCCTTTGTCCCAAATGCATAATCACGAGGAATCCAAATGCAAATATATCAAAGCCCCATCTTTTCAGTTCAAATGATAAGACCCAGGATAAAGTTTTGTCTACCAACATCATTGAAAATGATACCAAAGGTATGGCAAAAGCTTAACTTTTGTCCCAGCAAACTGAAAATTAGATTCTTCAATGCTTTCATAGCAGAATTTATATAGGACTAATATGCATTGAACATCCACAAGGAATCAGTGAATATATTTACCTGATCACATATTTCCTTGATGGTTGAGACGCAGATACACTCAAAGTGATCGTCTTGTTGCCAGTAATCTAGATAGCTGCCGTCTGCTAAGCCCTGTTCCATCACTTGTTTTGCCGTCTGCATTGTAGCTGAAATCAAAATAAATCAAAATCATAAGAACTCAAATTATACAAAGTCATTACAGTTACTACTAGCCATTTGTTCATAATTATCTTTAAAAAAATTTCACAAGAATCTAAATTCAAAATAAAAAATTTTTGAGTTTATTTGCTGAAGGTCAGTGGTCTGTTTTTATCCAGAAGATAGTGATATGAGTTTCCCCTTTGCCAGTAAAAACTCGACACCACCATATGTGATATACCTTTTGATTATTGGTGTGTCATAAAGAAACAAATGAAAAAAAAACCTGAATTCCTTGGAACATATTATGCAGCAATATGAAGCTAAATAGAGGCAACTGTTCAATTTTTCATGTAGATATCAATTCAGTAAACAAATCTTCTCTAAAAGTGGGTACTCCCTGTTCCAATTAATAAATCCAAATTTCTACTCAATTTTCAGAAGTGATCTAAATGAAATTATATTAAAACTCAAAAACTTGTTTTTTACATTGGAAAACACAGAAATTTCAGAATTTCCTATCAACGCTTGACATTATATCATTTTCAAACAATACTGTACATAAAAATATGTATATCTTTCAGACAAATCTCCATACTTACATGGTTGTCCAGCGGTATATTTATCTGGGGATTCCGCCACGAGTTTATTTATGAGTGGTTCAGCGAGAGGTGCCAGTAGAATGACAGGTCTTGTCTGCTTATCTGTATAGGAAAAAGAGAGGAATTTTAGAAACCAAAAATGTGATCTATAACCTATGATTAACTTTGAAAAAAACCAGATGTGAATGTGAAATACAGATGCTCATGTATGGAATCAACCAATTGGTTGATTGTATAGATGCTTAATGTTCCACTTTAGTATCTTTCACATATATGGAGACATCATGAAGTGCGACAAATTTTGCCCTCGCTCGGCACTTGTGGTCATTGAGAAGCAAGAGTTCTTTAATATTCGGCCACCTACTATGACACAGGATCTTGGATTTTACAGTCTCATCGGTCATCTGAAGGACAGGGAGAACCAACAGAGATTTAAACCTATGACCTCATGATCAGAGGGCAAACATGGTAACCACTGAGTCACAGTGGCCCCTGACGTCAACAAAACCAATATCAAATTCTCAAAATATCAAACATCAAAATACAGACACAAAGTTACAGTCTATAAGCTTTAGTGTCTATACTGAGTATAAAAATTCTTTATCACATGTGATTTATTAGACTGAAAGTTAAACAATCTTATATCTACACTGGATATAACACTGTATTGACACTAAGCAAATTCAACTGTTTTGAAGTTTTTCAACTAAAATCTACATGTTGTTAATTATGTCCCTTTCAAAGGTTGTTTACTCAAATGGAGACGTCAATGAATGCTCATGAAGGGATTCAAACTGTGTCCTAGGCTCTGCATAGAGAGCCATTGAACAGTAGAGGATCTCTTAAAATGTTAAAAAACAACTTTGGCATATCGGTAGATCTTCAGTTTTCAAAATTTGATCTGAATGACTTAGACTCATCTCCTAAGCTCAAACATAAATACATGTATACAATTATTAGATGACTGTAGTCAAGTGCAACACTTACATTCCATTCGTTCCACTTTGGTATATTTATACAGCGAACCATCTGTAATGGAAAAAATTATAAATATCCATTCTCTCACACTCTATCTGTAATAACTATAGTATAAATTGTAATTTCACATGAGTATTATGAGCTTTTGTCAATAAAAAGATAATCTTCTTACTACACCAAGTGTATGTACCACAGTTTCATTATTTTTAAGTGAAACTTCTGACTGTATGTTGAGAATCAGAAATGAAGTACATGCAATTGAAGAGAGCGCAATATTGAACCAACTGCTCTAGCTTATATCATAAAAATCATGTATATACTGTTCTGCACAGAGCAAGATACTAAGGTTACCATGGCAATAAAAATAGAAACAAATGAACAGTTAATAAGGATAGACTATAATTGCTGAAAAAACTGACCATCAAGCACTGGGACAGAGTCACTGTTAAGGGAGGCATCTGAAAAAGAGTTGAATTCTCTGCTGTCCTTGGAATTATTTCTTTTGTGTTTTCCTTTTCGTCGAAAGAAACTACTTCTGGCAGAGCCTGAGCCTCGACGAGTTGACCCGCGAGTGTCCTCCAGGTCATGTAAACTGAGACTTTCTGAATGACTTCGCTTCAGGTCAAATTCTACCTCTAATCTGTGAATGAAAGTAAAGGTCTTGATTAGACAACATATACAAACAAATGAAAAGAACTGAGGGTCAAATGTTGTTGTTGTTGCATTGTTGTTTAACATCCAACTCAAGAATATTTCATTCTTATGGAGATGTCAACGTGTGCCGGTGAAGGGCGACAAATTTTGCCTGTGCTCAGCAATGCTGGCCGAAGAGCAGGGAGGGTTCTTTAACATGCCAACACCTACTGTGACACGGGACCTCGGTTTTTACTGTCTCATCCGAAAGACAGGAATGGCCAACAGTAGAGTGGCGCTGCGCAGATTCGAACCCGGGACCATTCGATTCGATATTTTACATGCCCACTCGCCCACGGAAGCCTCGAGGGTCAAATACAGGTGTAACATATAGAATGGTTACAATACGAAGGTAAGTCTTTTTGCCCCAAAATAAAACAAGAATAAAATGGAACATAAAACTTATGGGGTCACAGCTTTAAATCTGGAAAAGATAGATAAGTTTAAATATTTTCCTATCTTATGGTAAAACATACATTTACACACCATAGTTTGCGGCAAGACACAACACAGTTCTCTTAAATTTCAATAGGGTATGAACAATTCTCCTGTCACCATTACATGAAGGAATACACCAACACTAATATATTCTTTTGTGATTATGAGGTTGGAAATAGAAACAGTGTGAAACAGATATTGTTAACTTACTTTTCTTTACTTGGAATGACACCTTTATGATTCAGCTTCTGTCCCTCATCATTAACTAACCATGCAAACCAGTTTCCTGGCTTCCCTTCCCACATGGTATTCTCCACCAACATAATATCGTCCCTACGGAAACTGAGTTCTGCCTCACTCGATGACTTATGATCAAAGTGTGCACGGACATAAAATAGATCTCCTCCTGATTGGTTACGAACTTGGTGAAATTCTACAAATGTATAACATGAAGAAAAATGAGGTTTCCTTACAATCAGATATCTAAATGATCCAGTGCTAGAAGTTTTTCACATTATTTAAAACTATCTAGTTTGCAGCATCAATAGTGTGATATCATTGGATTTATGTAAATCAACAGTGTCAGACTTGGCGTATCATATTTGGCAAAAAACGACTGAATTTTCATTGTTTTTTGTTAAAATTTATGTGCAAGAAAAAGACATGTTTAAAGACAGAGCTTGATTGGAACTTCTTTATTGAACTTAAAATAGAAAATTACTGGGACTTTTCATATGACAATGCAAAATTCATTTTGATATAAATCTAATTTTTATAAACTATCTGACTGAATTTCCTTTAAAAAATAGTGAAATTTTCCTCTTTTAAAGACATTTTTTCCTTACAAACTTCTCACTTGAATAATGGTGATTGACGATCTGAGGGTCGATTTTTTTTTTTTATAACTATAAAATGGACAACTTACTTGCAGGATTATATTGTACCCTGAGTCGGACTGCGGAACAAGGTTTGGAAAGCTCGGACATGGCCTCTTCTGCTGTAACCCCCTTGAAATTCATACCATTGTACTGAAAATATACAGAAACAAAAAATTTATTAAAAGTCTCATAAAAATTGCATTCTATACAAGATATTATAAGATTATCAGTATATTACTATTTTAAAATTCAGGTAGCTAATGTGGAATAAAAATTATCAGTATTTTACTTACTTTTGACCAGTACACAATGAAAATTAGTTGTTGTTGGATTGTTGTTTAACGTCCCACTCAAGAATCTTTCGCTCATATGGAGTCGTCACAATAAAAATTATGAGTACATGTGTACAGTGGAACCCCCCTATACTGACCACCAAACTGACTGGCTAAAATTGGTCCAATAAGTGAGGTGGTCTTCTAAATGAGGTTGAAATAGCCTGGAATAGTGATAGATAGACTGGATTTTGATGGTCTTTATTCAAAAGTAATCACCTACGAAAGGTGGTCTTTAGGTCAGGTTCCACTGTATTTCATTTTATATCACAATCTCTCAAATGCTTCTTACCTCTAGAATTTGGTCTCCACCATGTAGCCCATCGTGCCCAAACGCCAGACTGTTTGGCTGGACTTCATTTATGAAGATACCAACAGCATTCCCACCCACAATGCTGATACCTAAGCTTGCAGAGGGTGTGTTCTTCTTAATGGTTAGCCATCTCTCACAAGGTAGGTCACAACTGAAAATGTATGATAGTACAGGGTGTTATAAAATTTAATTACATATCTTAAAGACAGATGTTAATGGTAATGGTAATTCATATACCATGTGATACCTGAACACGTTTGTGTGGGATTATTTTTTCTATTATTGATGGAATGACACTAGTAGAAGCTATCTCATGCTAGTGTTATTTCAGTGGGAAGATTACGTAGAGGTATGTTCCATCACCACTGGAGATACAAGTCCTGCACAAACATTTTCAGTTATCGCATGGTACATGAATGATTTCCATTTATATGTGAAATACTTGTAAATATTTAGATAATGTGGTACGTGTAATAGTGTCAGTGCAATCAGAAAATCTAGGATAAAATGAAAAAGAGACATACCAAGAAAAAATGAGAAAAACTGAATAACTTTGATGTATAAAAATGGTGGCTTTGATACCGTACCTTACAATGGACAATCTTTGTGAGGCATTACTTGTTTTTCGGTATGTTGTGGAATCTGGTGAGTTAACTGGAGAGGTACTAGTGCTCTCCCCTGATGAATCCGCTGCTTTATTGTATTCTGGAATGAAAAAAAATGTCACTTTAGTTTGAATTGTGTTACACTAAATTGGTACAGAAAATATAACCAGTGAAAA
>JACSZP010014931.1:17707-34368 GCA_016161895.1 Pinna nobilis | reverse complement strand
AATGTCCTGGCTCTGCTCAGTACCTCCATTTTGTCTAATGACAGTAAGCTACCAATCAGAGGATATCTTGTTACAAGTCAGAAGGAGGAAGGTGAGTGTAGTTAATGTAGTATACAGTAATGCTCCAATACAGCACAGAACAGACAGCAATGTCCTGGCTCTGCTCAGTACCTCCATTTTGTCTAATGACAGTAAGCGATCAATCAGAGGATATCTTGTCACAAGTCAGAAGGAGGAAAGTGAGTGTAGTTAATGTAGTATACAGTAATGCACCAAAACTGATGAAACTCATAGTTTTCCTGATAAATTTCATTTAAATTCACAACATTTTGAAATAATTATTATGGAGAGTCATTTCTTAATCAGTTTTATGAAATTTACATAATAAAACTCAGAATATCAAACAGTTTCATTGTGTATTTACTCATACTCTTTAAATTTGTTTTCAAGATTCTGTAATTTCAATGTCAAATTGAATTCTTTATGTCACAATTCCCTATTCACTCATATTAGAAATTGACATTAAAGTCTGTATCTTGCAAAATTTGCCATTGATTTAAAACAGAGCAATTAAAACTCTTGACAATTGACAAATGTGGAAACTTAGTACCATTAATGGTCAAAGGTCAAAGTTCTACTGAAATTGAAAAAGTAATGCCAATGTGACATTGTTTTGAAAATGTGTGGTTTTATATGAATTATATAGTTAAAAAATAAAAAGTTGCACCAATTTTGGCATGTTACTGGACACTGGCCAAGTGTATTGACATATAGGTCCTGTAGGATATAGGAGTATCACATAGCTTGACCATACATGTTACCTGTTAATGACACATCAAACTCCCCTTAATTGCTCATTCGCAAATTAAAAGTTTATTACTGCTGTACTTTTCAATAATTTAGTTTTTTTTCATAAGACATAAGAATCTGAGCACTGCTAGTGCAAAACTGATTCTGAACTATAACCATTAGAAGAAAAGAGCAGATTTTCTTTGGAGAGTGCAGCATATTAAGTATTTATTTGTAACCTTATAGATATTGTTTTATCCTTGACCTTTAATGTATTTCATCATTGACCTTTTATGTTGTTACATCCTTGACCTCTTAGACATCATTTCATCCATGAACTTTTTATGTTATTTCATCCTTGATCTTCTAGATGCTATTTCATCCTTGACGTTTATGTTAATTGTTTTTAGTTACATCCTTAACTTTGATGTTCTTTCACCCTTTACATTTGATCTTACATTCTGACCTTTGATGTTGTTACAATCTTACTCTTTTCTTTTTTAAGCCTCTTTAACCTTTGATGTTGTTTCGTTCTTGACTTTCTAGATGCTATTTCATGTATGACCTTTTATTTTATTTCATCCTGGACCTTATAAATGTTATATAATCCATTTATGTTGTTTAGCTTAACATTGGATGTTTTTCATCCTTGACCTTTTATGTTGTTTCACCTTTGACATTTGATGTTGTTACATCCTTGACCTTTAATGTTGATTGTCTTGATCTTTTCATTTTGTTACACCCTGAACCTTTGATGTTGTTTCACCCTTCACCTTTTAGACAATATTTCATTAATGACATTGTGTGTTGTGTTATCCTTGACTTTATAGATGTTATTTAATTCTTGACCTTTTATGTTCTTCTTTTTGCTTTATAATTTTGTTAAATGTAAAATTGCCATTACTAGAATATGTGTAATTTTCTTGTTAATTTTTGAAGAGACATTACATAGATACCTATCCAGTCCCACAGTGGTACCCTCCATCTGGCTGTGTCTTCAGGATTTTATGTGGGATCATGTCAGAGTGTCTGGGGATATACTGGATAATCCCATCTTCTACAAATCCATAAAAAATTCACAGGAGGTAGTTTGTAACTCTCTCTCTCTCTCTCTCTCTCTCTCTCTCTCTCTCTCTCCTTGATGCATAATTTTTCAGTGTTTCATTCATTCTTGAATTACCAGATATGATAAAAATGTAATTGCCAGTCAAATTGTACAAACTAAATTAAAGAAGATTAAAACAAATCATTATCATATTGAATTTTTCATTGTCATAAAAATCTTTTATTGACATAAAAACATATTGTTTTGTCTAGTCTCTATCTTTTGAAACCTTCATATTGATAACTATGTGGCATATGTGCATAATGCTCTCATGTCTTATCATACTCTGCAGATTATCAACACATTAGACAAGGAAATCATCTTGGAGAAGAATATTCTGTCCAGTAATCTGCTGAGTCCCGTATCCTGTGCAGGTTTTGTTGTTGCCATAGCAACATTGATGGGTAAACTATTAATATTATATGCCAGATTAAAATATGGTTAAAGGTTGAGACTATATTTATTTTATTTATTTCTTTAGTATCCAGTGCTTGTGTCTCTAACTTGACAAAGCACATCATCAATAAAAAGAAAAATATCTCTATTGAACTGAAATTAAGTTCTTTAATATCATTATTAAAGTTGTATGATACATGCAAATAGCTAGAAATTAATGAAACAGAGATTGAATTGATTATAGTAATGAAACTTGTCAGTGTTTTAGATGATGATGAAAGTGTAGAAGAGTGAATTTAATAAGTTTTGATTTTGGTAAATAGAATAAGTTCAGGGATCCTGGTCTTGCATTAGAGAAAAATAGACATGTGATATTGGCTGCAATGTAAGCTTTGTGAGCCTTTGTGACTCTGATAGAATATTAATTCACCTCCAGATTGTCAGGTTATTGGTTCTAACATGCTTGGCGCTTTTTTTTGGCTAGCTTTTCCTGTCCTTTAGATGAAACAATTATTGAAACGAAGATACAGTGTCGCAGTATGACCCAAAGTCGCAGCGCATTGGCCAAAATTTGTAGCCCATCATCGTTTTCATTAATACAGTGAACTTCAAAAATAGCGAAGTCGGAAACACCGAATTTCTGGTTATAACGAACAAGTCTACGAGTCCCATGTGTTTACCTTCAATGTGTTCAAAACCTGAAACAACGAAATACTGATATAATGTAGCCATGTTACCCTTCACAATGCATTCGTTGTAAGTGAAGTTGACTATATCCAAATAATAGCAACATTTCTGAGTGAGGTGTCAACAAATTAGTCTCCCAAACAAAGTTTTTGTTTTATTTTAGGAATTGTGGACTGCCTTAGGGAAAGTGGGATTAAGATAGCAGGTGTGATTAGCTGTGGTATGTCTGAAATTGTTGGTGGCTACCTGGATGGCTGTCTGACCAAACAACAATGTCTTAACATTGCATACATCTTAGGCAAACACATTCAATCCCATCTTAGTACAGGTAGGTTAAAGATATCTTTTATTTTGTTTACCCATAGCGGATGTTCTCAGTGCAATATGACTATATCTGTTGACCTCAGTTTCTGATTACAAAAACACTAGGTTATTACCCAGACTTTTTCTATGAATTCTGATAGAAAAAAAACATAGATAATATGAATTTTCATACTTATGTGGTCCTGTTTTATAAAAATAAAGAGAGCTATTTTTCTTTTGGTTTAAGACATGAAGTTTAGTTGTTATGTTTTGATATGGATGAATGATTTTTGAGTAAGACATTGTAAAACATCAACATTTTCTAGAGGATACTTAATGAATACCTGTATCTTTTAAATAATGATCACAATCTTATTTGCTCTTTCAGCAATAACTCATAAAGTGTACAAAGTCAAGCTGCCACTTGAGGATGCATATTTGCTGGGCCCCAAGGTTCAAGTACTATCAGTTCTGTCTGATGACAGTATAATCGTAGCAGTCCATGACCTCCATGTTAACAAGGTCCTGCATATGATCCATGAAAAAGGTTTGTACAGTAGAGTAAGTCTATATCAAATCGGCTTGAAATGAATTAAGTGCTGTAACGAAGAGGAATAAAATCCTCGAAAACAATTTCTATTCATCTCTTTATGTTGTAAATTCTGATGCTTAAAACAAAGGATGTCTATAAAGAAATCAAAAGTCAATCCCCATTGACCAACTCCAACATAGACCAACTCCACTGTATAAGTTAACATTTCAACTGCTTGTGTTTATAGATTCAGTATGCAATTTATAGTAACCCCAGCAAACAATGTCTTGGAGGGTCTAAGGTTTAAATAGGAATTGCCCTGTGTCTGTTCAACTGTCTGCCCAGTTATAAAGTCTGCCAGTATAAAGCAGATTTTTCTTACAGTATAATGGATAGAGCTTTTTATATTTCATACATACTTTTATCATATGAAGTGCTACATTTTGACATCAAGATATTTGACCTAGTGACCTTGAACTATGACCATATAATAGTAGTTTGGTTAAGACCATATATGGAAAGCAGTCTAATCTTTTAAACAATTTTACTGCAGTAGGTATTTCTCCCTGTTAGGACTGTTCTTGCTGCTTCTGTTTCTGATTTGACCTGAGAGCTTACAAAACAATGTAGTTGCACATTTGCGTTGTGAGATCATGGGTTCAAGTCCACTTGGGGTATTAAAGTGGTTGGGTTTTCCTGGACTTTGGATGAAACGGAAAATAACACAGATCTTGTTTAACAGAGTGTTGGCATATTAAAGAAACCTCTCTACTCAATGGCCATAAGTCTCCAGAGAAGGCCAAAATTGGTAGTCTCTTCACCTGTAAATGTAAACGCTTCCAAATGATTTGGTCATAAAAGAATGGCACATTAAAACAGCAAACTAATGTGTATGATTTTTATGAAAATTGCCTTTCTTTGACATAAACATTTTGGTCAGTCTGTCTGTTTGTCTTTTTCAGAAAATTTAAACTTTGCTATTTCTGAATAGTAAGATGTATTCCTTTTGACAATACCTTCCATTTTACTATTTTTTACCATTTGACCTTGACCTTGATGATTGACATTCCGTGGAATAGCTGCCATTTTTAAGCCCTGGTAGACAGAGAAATCCAGAGATCATTAATTGTTTTTTCAGGCTGCATATGTTTTCTTTATTTACAGGTGGCTTCTTCCAGGAACTTCAGCATTCTGTGCCACTCTACTGCCATCTGGTGGACTCTTTGGCCAACAATGTGGTGAATGATGTGCAGCCATTATTAGATGGATCTCAGTATAGGTATATCTTCCTAGTCTTCTGTAATATTCTTCAAAATGAAAGAAAAGTATATTCAGTCTTCAGGATTTCAGTCAAAACATACTGTTATACCCCCAGCAACAAAGTTTTGAAGGTATATAGTTTATGGTCTGTTTGTCTGTCTGTCTCTCTGTTTGTCCACAAAAACTTTAACATTGCCCATTACTTCTGAATGGTTCATGTAAGTGATAGGGCTTTCATATTTCATACGTGTATTCTATGTGAGAGCAACCTTTCTGTCGGTACCATAATTTTGGACCTTGTGACCTTCACCTTGGAATTCGATCTACTTTTGAAAAACTTAACCCATTCATCCCTGAATACACATTTAGGCTTGCCTAAATCATTGATATAAGGTAGAGTCCATTAGAATTCAGGGTTGAAAGGGTTAAATATTGGCCATAGCTTCTGTCTGATTCATAAGTGATATGGCCTTCATATTTCATATTCGTATTCCTTATGACAAGATCTTTCTGTTGGGACCATAGTTTTTGACCTTGTGACCTTGACCTCTGTGACTGTTTCAAAAACACGTATTTATTTTTCAGGTCTAGTCATATGCTGAGTGCAGCCCAAGATTATGCCTTTGGTTTGCTGTCTACAGATCCAGGTAAACTGGACACTGAGTTTTTGAGGGATGTAATTACCTCCCCTGTTGGTGTGGTAAATCTGATGAAGTCCCTTCCTGTTGATGTTACCATGGTGAATGTTAGATTGACCAACATTACTCACAATGTGCATCAGTTTGCAGAAAGTCATTTTGTGTTTGATCCTGTGGATTGCACTGCAGATCTCAAAGCAGTATTGAAGACAATTGGTGAAATCCATATGCTAGGTAAGTGCTATTTAATATGTGGAGCTGTTATGGTTAGCATGTTTGACTTTGACTTAGAGGTCATGGGTTTGAATCCATACGGTGCTTCAGTTAGCTTTCCCAGTATTTTGGATGAGACAGTAAAAACTGAGGTCCTGCGTCACAGCTAGTGTCAGCACATTGAAGAGCCCTCGCTGTTCTTTAGCCGTATAAGTGCCAAGTATAGACCAAAGTTGTTACAAATCACCAGCATCAGTGAAGTCTCCAAAGTCATGAGTGAAACATTCTTTAGTGCAACATATATAACCAGCCTATCAAGATTTGTGAACAGTAAACGAGAGATAAATCAATTATAGTGGATACATAAGGCCTGATATAGAAAAATATAAGATTTGTATTGGAATTTCTAGTCTTTGTTAATTATATTTGCAGTTAAATTATTGCTTGAGATCCTTTGTGACTCCCAGCATGATATGTGTGTTAGCCTCCTGATCCTAAGGTTGTGGGTTCAAATCTGCACCGCTGACTGCTGTCTTTTCCTCTTTTCTCTGGACGAGACAGTCAAAACTGAGGTCATGTCTCACAGTGGGTCTTCAAGACAAAAAAAGAACTCTCACTGCTAAATGGTCATAAGTACCAAGCATTGGCCAAATTTAATATTGCTTTTCATCTATAAATTATGATGTCTCAGTTTAAGTGAAGGATTCTTGAGTGGGCAATTAAACAACAATACACCTGTCAACAATTTTTGTGTCCCCTAGTTAAGATTTTGTTTCTTAAGACTATTTATCCATTTTTTAATTGCAGGACATGAAGTGTCAGCAGACAGATTGTATGAGGCAGATTTCCCACTGGATGTCACAGCTCCTTCTATCAGTCACCTTGTGAAGTGGAGTCATTCTGTTTCCTGGCAAATTCCAGAGTGGCAGGAATTTTTCTGTACAGGTTAAGTATATTTGATGTATTAAGACGCCTTGAAGACCAAACACCCAGTGTATAGCACATTTACATTCTACACTTTCATTGTTTTATGAAGAGAACCTTGATTTTGGGCCAGACTTTTTTTTACCCCTTGAATTTTACCTTGGTGTCTGATATTCTGGAAAACATAGCTGGAACTTGCTGAAAGACCACCTCACTTTGGAGCACCACCTAGCAATCAAGACCATCAAAATTTAGCCTGCTTGACATTATTTGAGGCTGTTTCAAGCTCAGCTAGATGAACATCTCACTAAATCAAATTGAGACCAATATTAGCCAGTTGCTTGGCTGGTCTCAATAGCAAAATTCCTCTGTAGGAGCTGCTCCTGTTTTATGCCCTAAGGGGGCATCAGTCTTTACAAATACACATGATTCAAATGTTTAAACCAGATTTTTGTTGTTGTTGGCATTTCAGTTAAAGATGATGCTGTATGTCCATATTTTATATATGGCCCTGATACTGAGGGTATTCATACTCCTCTTGGACTTCTTCTGTACCACAGCTGGATGGCCATCAGTCAGAGATATCAGGAGGTATGTTATAAGATCAAACATGGATACAGTAAAACCTGCTTTAGTGATGACCTGCATATAAAGACATCTTATGGTCACAAAGACTGGTTTGCTGTCCCAAATAGTACCATTTGTGCACAAATCAACCTCTATTTAAAGACCACCTCCCTCTAAAGACCCAAGATTTTCTTGTGTCCCTAAGGAGGTCATCACATACAAGTTTCACTGTATATTGAAAATGAAGGGACTAAGGAATATTCTTCCAAATAAACAGGGTTTTCAAAATAACTTGGTTAGAATAGTGAAAAAGCAATTAAACCAGGACATTGATATCATTTCAAATTTAGTCGGATTTCAATAAATCAGGTTTCGATTTAAGTGGGTTCAACTGTACTTCTTTCCAAACGAGAGGATGGTGGGAGAAATAATCTGACAAAGATGTTCCTATCTTTAAATGTCTTTCTTCTGTAAAGTCTCATTAAGTTCTAAATTTCTTTGCTATTTCTCTGAAATTTCACTGTAAAGAGATATATTTACACAACTCCTTTCTAATGAGACATCATTTGACAACATTTCTAGACAGATAAAATTGCAGCTTTAAATCTACACTTGTAATTCCCTTCTATTTGAGAATTCTTTGTGACATTTACTTAGAACTGGTAATCCTACATATGAACAAATGCATTGATTTTTTGTATCTTAATTAGACATGAAGAGTAAGACATCTTTGTATACATTCGTCAGCATTATATTAATATATCTTGTTTACTTATTATCTTATTATGCCTAGTTCACATCAGCCTTGCGATTTGTTTGATCCTATGATTTGGCGGTTCATTTAGGGTGTCGTATAGGTAGACAATTCACAACAAATCCAGACAGCTTCGCACAAGTCGTAGACATTGCACGGCAGCAATATGATTGCCCTGCGAATGGCATTAATCCCTGAAAATCGCAAAGAAAATATGCATGCTGAAAATTTTCTTTGTGGAATTGCGACTGCCCTGCGACTTTGCGCATTTGTATGGAAGTCTTACGGCTATTGTGTGGAACCCAATTTTTTCCAAAAAAAAGTGGTCGTAGACAGGTGTACGGCTGCTGCAAGGCTAATGTGAACTAGGCTTTAGTCAGGTTGATAGTTAAAGAACAGATTGACCTTGAGCATTTATAATACAGTCATACCTGTATAAAATAATCCGCCCTGAATAAAGGCTGATCTCTAATAGGAAGATTCCACTTATTAGGTAGTAAAAATTGTATAGATGAACATGGAATTTTATTAGGTGGTATGGAAATACACCTAAGGTACAGAAATCTGTCTTAAGCTGTTAGACAGAATTCTGCAAATTTCCAGGTCTGCCTAAGAACTAGGCAGAATACGCCTAACAGTAGACTGATTCTGCCCTAGGCGGAATCCACCTTAATATTTTGTATGGTTTATCATGGTCTTATGTAGACAGCAGACATGGAGAGGATGCTGGGTATAGAGTTCTATGACCTGAAGTTAACATGTGAACCAGACTTGACACCAGACATGCTATCAGGAGCTGTCATCCAGGTCCAGCCAGGAACTTGCTGCTTCTCAGTGCAGAATGAGGGTATAATTTATTGCAGGTTTTCTTCATTAACCCCTCCTCCTTCCTCCCCCAAGTGTTATTGGATTATTAGTTCCACTGGAACCCTACTTAAGCTTAAGGGACATTTTGCAAAAACAACTAGATATATTCACTACTGCAATGACCATAAAGCAAAAAGTAGTCTGAATTTAGTTTCCTTTTATTTATGTTGTTTCTCTCATCAATAATGCATTATTTCAGTCCCCCTCCAGCAAGCAAGAGCCATTATGGTTTTGTGATTAGTGTAGTTGCCTTCAGATCATGGGGTGATAGGCTCAAATCTGCATTGCAAAACCGACCAGCTTTTCCTGTACTTTGGTGGAGACAGCAAAAACCAAAACCCCATGTTAAGAAACTCTCAACGTTACTCAATGGCCATATCAGTGACGAGGCTTGGCCAGATATATAGACCTTCACTGGCATTGCTGAAAGTTTCCATATAGGTGTAAGATTCTTGAGTGGGATGTTTGATACAAAAATAGCAACACTTTTACCCTACTAGCAAGCCAGCAGAGGGGACTTATCGATTCTAATCAATCTGTCTGTCATGCTATTAGGTTTTTTTTTTCTGCTGCTGTATATACATGTATTAAACTGATATTTTTATATGTGTATGTATACATGTATTTATGACTTACGGATCTAGTTACTTTCTAATTCAGTTTTTTTATTAATCAGAGGTGTGGTCCTTGGACCTATGCTAGTAGGAGAGTTTGTTTCTTTGTATCAGCAAATACTTCTCATTAACCTATATAGTCCATCACTAATTATATATGAATCATTATAGCCCTCGAAATAAAGCTGATTCACAAAATCCTAAGATATAATATTCTTCATTAACAATTCTAGGTGTGGTTTTGATGTCTGGCCACTTCAAGCTGGGTATAGAGTCACATGATCTTCCCACAATTCAAGGTTACGATGTTGATATCAACAAAAATATCAAAACCAAGATGGATGACAGGTGAGATAAGTAATGATTGGTCAGATATAGATTTACTTGATAAAAAAGGTGACAGTTGAAGATACCAAGGGAGTAATCAAAAGACAAAAATCCAAAAACGGACAAAACCGTGACCAAAACAAAACGAGACAATAACACAAACAACAATCGACACAGCAAGAGGTGTAAAAAAAAAATAGAGTAATACAAACCCCACCAAAACTGGGGATGAGTTCAGGTGCTCCAGATGGGTAAGCAACTCCTGCTCCATGCGGCATCTGTCATGTCACATATTTCAAATCCGAGAAAATGTCCAATTCAGTGATTGTTGTGAACAGTAAGGGAAGGTTGGGATTAAACACACAATTTTCTCTCACCACAGACAGAGAAATCCATCAATGTACCCATTCTGAGATATCTCTTTCTCACATCCTACATGCTTGTCTCGAACCCCCTGATGTCACTACCAATAAGTCTTGACCTACTTTTGATGTATTTCGTCCGCTTGAATTCAGTGTTTCACCTATATATTTACTACTTAGAAGTACATTATTTGAGGGTGAGGGCAAGCCTCGTCCTGGACTTCAAATCTTTGACACTCGGGTGAGATTTCTCTGTCTCTGTACAAAGTGGTGATAGATTCAATTTATCTTTCACTGCCTTCCTGTTAAATTGCTAAATATGTAAAATACAGGGACCCAACAGTCTGTTTTGGTAATAGCGGATCAAGTTTGAGTTCATCTGACCTTGTTCCCTTTGTGATTACATGACCTACATGAGAGATTGTTCCAATTGTTCCACAATAACATATCCAGTGTGGGATAATTTATTAGTAATGTATCATTTGTCCCATAAAAAGTAGAAGAATTGTAATTCAATGCGTAATAGGAGTCTCACAGGAGACCAGTTTAACAACAAACTTTTTTTTAAATCGGTTTCATGTGAAATTCAATTTCAAAGTAATCAAGAGAATGACAAGAATCAATCTGATTGCAACTTTATACATTCATCGGTAATGCATATATGGAACAAATTGCTAGCATCTACAGCATTGTGCCATCAGTTTATGAACAAATGCCACTTTTACTATACATTTATAGTGAAATTGCATTTTTTAAAAATTCCTTAGGTTTTCAGAGACTGCTCCAATTTTTCTGTCTTTGTACACAAAATTTTGATTTTTGATGTAGTTTCTTCAGATATAAAACTTAAAAATTTCCTTCAGCAGATTCTGAGATTACATGAGATTAACTCAGTTGTTAAGATTTTAAAATGCACATTCTCTATATAACGTTACTTATCATGGGGATTTTTGACAACTTCAAAATTTAAATCCTGTGTTCTACTTAATGCATTTTTTTTAACCATGTGACAGAAAATAAATTTGTTTGTATTAAAATATTCTTGAGTAAATTATGAATGTTTAAAGAAAGGTTTCATTGAAATTTGTTGAGTAGTAGTAAAATTAGAGCATTTTAAAAAAACCATAAATTTACTATAAATATATAGTAAAAATGACGTTTGTTCATTCATTTGTAGCTACTGTAAACATCAATGTGGATGAAATGGGAACTCAGCTATTAGAGCCCCCCGCACAAAGTGACAGAAGCCATTGGTGCTTGCTCTATCTGTCCATCTGAAACCTTTTTTTTTATAATCTGCTTGATATAATTATTAACCATCTCAACCCAAAGTATCAGAGTGGCATGCTCTTTTCAAATCTTTTAGACTAGCGAGTCCATTACTATCTGTGGTGTTGAAAGGGTTAAGCTAGTCATAGTGGAAGAAATATGAAATGAAACTTAGCATGGTTACAAACCACTTCATGTCATTATAATGATTTCGGTCTTGATCTTAAGTTGTTTTTTGTTCAAGTGACCCCTATGCGCAGGCTGCAACAGTAGACACATTCAGTGTTTTCCCTAAGAACCGGCTGCCGGCCAAATTGACCGTTTCAAGCTATTTTCTGGCCGTTTCAAATCTAAGGTTTGAACATCTTTTAGAGGGGAGAAACCCCCAACACCCCTGTTCTTGGCCTGTTCAATTCATTTTCAAGCCTGTTCAAATAAAACGAAGGGAAAACACTGCACATTGATGTGTGGATGGTGTCCTAGAGATGTTTCCTATCTTTTATTCATCTAATTATTGATTATTTTGTACTTAGTAATTATTGACTTAAGTCAAGACTTGGTTATTTTGGGCATATGAAAATCATTCAGACAGACAACATTGATGCCGATTATATATGCTCCTTATAATAGGATAGTGACAATAATTATGAATCCTAGAACGGCATGATGATTATTTCTAGTATTTTGTTAATATTGATGCCTGTAGGATGGAGGAGTTGAGGAGTTGTTCACTTTGGTCTTTCAAATCTGGTCACCTTGAGTGAGCAGGTCTCTCAGACAGAAACAAAAACAATAATAGAGCAACTCCTAGGCTTGAATATCAGCCATTTGGTTATCTTCACCTTACACATAATATCACCTCATTTTTAAGACATATTTTGGCCTTTAGTCATCTAAATGAGAAGTTCTGTCCTTGGCTCCTGGACAGAAAAACCAATAATAGAGCAACTTCTAGGCTTGAATATCAGCCATTTGGCTATCTTGACCTTACACATAAAATCACCTCATTTTTGAGACATTTTGGTCTTTGGTCACCAGAATGAACAGAATCTCCTGTCCTGGGCTCCTGAACATAATAACCAACAACATAAAAAACTCACATATTGGAAGACATGGTCACCTAGTTATCTTGACCTTACATATGGTATAACCTTTTTTTAAAATCGACATATTTTAGCTTTTTGCTGAGATGGTCTCAAACGCAAGATTCCAGGGCTGGGCTTCATAAAACCTAAAAATTTTCTTAAGTCTGAGAATTTGCTCAATTCCAGATATTACTGTATTCTAATTGGCTGAGAAGCTGAAATTGAGAAAATTCTCAAATACAAGTAAATTATTAAGTTTTATATTGCTCAGTGTAATTAATGAGCAATTTCATAATGACTTAATGTTTACTCGATTTAAAATTTGATATAAGTGCCTATCAAAGTGCTTCCATGGTGGGGCATCCGTGGCTGAGTGGTTAGCGTGTTCGACTTCGAGCTGAGGGGTCCGGGGTTCGATTCCCGCAGCGCCACTCCGTGGTTCGCCGTCCCTGTCTTTCGGAGGAGACAGTAAAAACCGAGGTCCTGTGTCACAGTAGGTGTTGGCACGTTAAAGAACCCTCTCTACTCTACAGCCAGTAGTGTGGAGCATAGGCAAAATTTGTTGCCCTTCACCGGCACACGGTGACGTCCCCATACAAGTGAAATATTCTTGAGTGCAACGTTAAACAACAATACAATAACAATACAGATTAGGTTCCTCTATATGTACGTNNATGTCAGTTTAGAAAATAAAGCCAAATTTTGATTTCGTGAGTAGGTAATAATGTTATAAAATTATGAGAAAATAAAATCATTGTAAATATGCAATCCCAGATAGCCAGGAATTTCGTTTTTTGTTATGGAACTGCTGACACGTGTGAGTTGATGTAAATATAGATTTGTACCATAGGTATTTGAGTTAGTATTGATTAATGTATTCTGCGCTCTGCTGTGTGTCGGAATGACATGTCTCAGACGTGTCTCAGACGGAAGATGAATTATGTAATATGTACTCAAGAGAAATTTTCTGATATTACAAAAAATCGCTAGTTCATTACCAAGATGCTGAAGTATTCCCAGATGTAATAGATAACATATACGCTCAAATGAATGTTTCATATGTCGAGTTACAGATGGAATGAAGAATGTTGCATCATGCTTGTGAATTCTGATGTTCTGTTGATATTGTTGATTTTGTAGATATACTCAGGCATCACATGTTTTCGACAGTCTGGGAACGTTTGAATATGGAGACCTTAATAAAGTCGCAATGAAATTAAAACTGTCAAATTCAATATATTGTCAGAAACATGGGATGCCACCACATAATAGGGCAAATTGTTGAACTTCCTTCCCAGTTTTAAGATTAAAAACTCATTGTTGGTTTGTTACCGGTATATTCATTTAACTGACATTCAGATTTGCAGTGAACTCTAAAATCATTCAAAAGTACGTTTACTTCCTAAAACTAACATAAATATCTGCCAGTAAATGGTATCTTAATTCCAAGACAATGTTTAAAACCTTGATTGATGAACTTGTATGTAAGATGGACTCTATGGAAAAAATGTCCCATAATACCACATGCCCGGAAGAAGCCGCGTGGTTAGATCATCTCTGCTCAGGATCCCCCTTCTTATAATCCTTGTACATTTATATGTATGTGAGGAACTTTCTTGTTTCGTTGAAGAAGGATTATGTTCCTGACCCCAGAACATAATAGCTAGGGTGCCCCAAACTTAGAACTAATACAAGATATTATTAAATGATTGTCTAGCATGGCAAAAGTCTGTCTAAACAAACTCACAAATTAAACAACCTTAACTCACTTAATCTTATATATATGCATATAGAGGTTAGCCTCCCCTTCAAGTTACATGTATTTTTATCATAAGAGACAGCCTCTGACCATCACTGCTGTCCAGTGCCTCTGGCCATCATTCTACAAATGTATCTGCCCATTGCCTATGACCAATATCTGTCTGTCTATTTACCAGTCTGTCACTTTTAGGACAACTGTACTGCACAATGTACGTGTATTCAAATTTTGAGACAGTTTTGCCCAGAAATCTTATACCGTAAATGGAGTGACTTGTCATCAAGGTCATCAGTGCAAGGTCACAAGGCGTGGGCACAGTAAAGACCTCTCAGCATCATAACAATGAACGTAACTGCTGAGGATAGGTAAAAACGAGAAGCCCATCATTTACTTTTGATTACTTCTGAGTATGAATTATATTGTAAATATTCTTGAATTCATTCTTGTCCAGTTCCCTTATTCACTGACAAGCACTGGTATTTGGTGATTTGTGATAGATTTAATCCTCAATTCTACATACAGGTTCTTTAATCAAGCTAGTTGGCTAATGTTTGTCCATATTCCTGATCAAAGGCAGATGACCTTGATTGTGAGAGTATAAGACTATAACTGTGATGTACAGTCTAACCTGCTATGAAATACCGTCCAAGGGAAGGAGCAAACAGGGTCACATATGACAGGTGATCTCTTTATTCAGACAATTTATAAAGGAAAAATGCCACTTTGGGAACCATACATATAGGTCACATAAGAAAAGTGGTCCTTTTAATTTACTGGGTTATTAAGGCAGGTTAGACTGTACCATTATAACCAGAATGACTGATGTTGTGAATTTTTATATGTATTTTCAAAGGCATGAACACGAAGCCTCCTGAATGCTATGCCATTTTCTGATCATTTTTCTTCCTGACATATAACACTTTTCCTGTGGAAAGCTCAACTGCTTGCTGGCTAGCTTTTGTCCAGTGTATCATATGATTTCTATATTAGCCAGATATTGAAATTAAGCTTGAATTATTTTTCGTAAATGTGCAATTTTGCTTCAGAATTTATTTTGCATCTGCTTAAGGTACTATTATTTTCAGTTTAATTGGCAATATCACATGCAAAACTGCGGCTGCTAGAAGGATATGTACATGTACAAACTTATCATATTACAGTTGAACCTATCTTGAAATACCACCCCTACAGCTACAGAAATGTGGTATTTCGTGGCAGTTTAATATCTCATGACAGGTTTTATTTGAAAGATTATAAAACAGACAGAATTTTTAGTAGAGAACTCTTACAACACTAGTTTTTGAGGACAGATTCCATTTTGCCGTCATTCAGAAATAGACCTTTCTTGTAAAGTAGCATTGTAACAACTAGATAACAACGAAAACATGGGTTCTACATATGTACTGGTAGTCATAGGTGGAGTCTGGTTTGTATGGCTGCTGTAGAAGGAAGTATGGCTACTTGTACATGGGTTTAATGACCACATTCTTAGAAATTGGTATCTGTGATTAGATTAGACTAACAGGGCCACTGTAGCCTAGTGGTTAATGTGTTCAACTATGAACTGAGAGGTCTGGGGTTGGAGCCCAAGCCACGGTACGGTTGGCTGTCCTTGTCTTTTGGATGAGACAGTAAAAACAGAAGTCCCGTTTAACAGTAGGTGTTGTTTCGTGAAAGTACCCTACCTGCTCTACGGCCATAAGTGCTACAAGCAACCAAGATTTTACCGACTTGCAGAGATGAACCTCAAAATAAATGGTCATAAAAATAAAGTTAGTAGCCATCCCCATCCTCCAACTTTACCCCTAATTTTCTCATATCATAGGAAGCTGACAGTAAAATTGCACATGTAGAGGATATCTAACAATCTATACGGGTCAGGGGACAGTTGAGTTTTCCTCCAGGAGAGATACCCCACCCCACCACGAGATGTCCACCCTATTTCTCTATGTGTGTGTTTGATTGCTTCTGTTTGAAGGTGCTATAGCTAAGAGTGCCCGCGCTGCAGGTATCAGTTATGTACAGGCAGAAAAATATGCGGCAGATGTTGCACAAAAACTACCAGGTAAAAACAAACTATAATATATGTGTAACCATTTACATGTTAAGGCAAAACTACCAGGTAAAGAAAACTATGATAGATGTGTAATGATTTACATGTTACGACAGGATATTTTGTACACATGGTCGTATTAATGTAATCAAAATCT
>JACSZP010014931.1:0-17701 GCA_016161895.1 Pinna nobilis | reverse complement strand
CAAATACTGGTATCATTCTTGATATATATTTTTACCAAACTATGGATAAGAACTATTTGCTAATCAAATATACAAATGTACTAGAAGAACAATTTTTGGGGTTCTTTTCAATTCTTTTTTTCTTGTTTTTTAAATACATGTACATGTAATAGCTCAGTTAATTTCTGTGGCAGTTAACTTGATGGCAGATTAAAAATCTTCAAGTGGACCTTTCAATTTGAAGCTATAATACTTCTCATATCTTAGTGGGTTAAGCATTTTCTTAAGTTTAGATGTTTTTGCTGAGATAGGACTGTACCTTATATTTGGGCGGTGGTTAGTATATTTAAAGGTTCATTAGTTTGAAAGAATGTAATAGTCTGTTTTAGATCATATGGGGAAATTTATCAACAAACTGAAAATTACTTATATTTTGTGAAATAAAAGAACAGAATTTAATATGTTAGGCATAGTTTGAGGTGAGGTTTGGTGCCAATGGTCCTTTGCATAGGTTGAACAATCTGTCAGTGCATAGGATACAGCACAGGATAAAGGTCTGGTGCCTGGCAGTGATTGTCTGCACAGGTTTAACAATCCCCTAGTGCATAGGATACAGGACTGTGTATAGGTCTTGTGCCAATGATTATACCTGCACAGTTAACAATCCCTTAGTTTGTAGATTACAGGACAGGGTAAAGGTAAATGGCACCATGAAGTTATTGAAATAGTAATAGAAGTGGCTTAAAATTTTAATCTAAAAAAAAAAGCAAATTCGATTTCCAGAATTTTCATCACTATGAGTCTTCAAAATACATGTACAAAACCGGGGCCTCCATGGCCGAGTGGTTAGCATCTTCGAATCGAAGGGTCCGGGGTTCGATTCGGTTGGCCGTCCCTGTCTTTCAAATGAGACAGTAAAAACCGAGGTCCCGTATCACAGTAAGTGTTGGCACATTAAAGAGCCCTCCCTGCGCTACGGCCATATGTGCCGAGTATGGGCAAAATTTGTCGCCCTTCACTGGCACATGGTGACGTCTCCATATGAGTGAAATATTCTTGAGTGGGACGTTAAACAACAACACAACAGCAACAAAACCAGATATTCCTATTTCGAATTGTCGTCAGAACTTAATTACAAAGCAATGCCCTTTTTTCATTGTTTTATGTTGTTTTATTTTATTTATTTTTTGTGTGTGTGAATGTTTTTTGTGTTTATCTGCATTATATGTTGTTACCTGGATGCATGTAAGTTTCTTTGTTTGTGGAAGTGATGAGTCATATAACACTCATAGTTTGTCTTGTGTAGTGCACTCTGTCACTGTCATCAGATGCAGTGCATTTACAATTTGCCATTAACTGTTCACACATTGGAGGTTTGGAGATTGTAGCTCTTCTGTTTTAGGAGGTTTATTTGAGCATAATAATAAAGGAAGTGGTTTCATGTATGAGCAAAGGGAACCACCATCAACATCAACAATAATTGTATTTAAGATATGGTAGAAAAAAAGAATATATTTTGTGTTTATGAGGGATGGATACATGCAGATTCTTTTATTTATGAGTCAAAGCTGAGCAAATCTCAGCACACATCAGTGTCAGATGTGCAAATGTTACTTATGAGATGAGTATGGTCAAGGCTCTAGCTTTGGCAGGGGACAATCAACTTCTGTCTTTCTTATGAGATTATATAAATTCTTAGGTCCATTGTCACATTTTATGTGTATGTCTACACATGAGAGTCCTCTTACTGTTCAATGATTGTAAGTGCCAAGCCTAGGTTGGTCATAAGTGCCAAGCATATGTGGACCGTAAGTGCCATGTATAGATGGGTCATAATTAAGTGCCAAGCATTGGTGGGCCGTAAGTGCCATGCATAGATGGGCCATAAGTGCCAATTAAGCATACATGTAGGTTGGCCATATGTACCAAGCATAGGTGGGTTATAATTGCTGCAAGCATAGATGGGCCATAAGTGCCAAGCATAGGTTAAAATTTGTAGCTCCTGACTGGTATGCAGTAACATCACCATTTATGTGAGTGGGACATTAAAACAATATAATAAAGCAACCAAGATAATGAGAACTGTGCCACCTTCCTGTCTTAGTACTTTGCTAGCCAAATGTGCCTTCACACAGAAGATTTCTTCAAAGGGAAACAATCTCAAAACAGACACTTTGATTCATAAGGAATATGTGTCTTGTCATATCAATTTTGGTCAAAGAAGGCTTTTTTTTCAATTCTTTGGAATTTGCACACCAAATAATTGCTTCAGAATACTTTAGCTGAAAAAAGGGTTTAATTCTGTGAGAAGACACAAGATACAAAGGAAAATGATTTGTTAAAATAAGTACATGTATAAGTAGAATGATCAAACATTACCTTAAAGATTAAAGCATATATAGTGATTATATAATGAGATTGGTATTGTAAATAAATACAAGTATATATAAATACATGTATTTTAAATGGTATATTCTTTATTTAGTGGTCTTTATGTTTGTATCACTTTACTCATTCCTTGCTCTCTAGGCAAAAAAGGTAAGAAAAGTGTCTCTTTTTCTTGTCTGAAAAGAATCTGTAACACCTACAAATAACCTATTCAGTTACCTGTGTATTGTACAAAAAATGTTTTTCTGAGGTTGGTGATAGCTACTTCTATATGTATATATCATACACATACATGTATACAGCATATTCAGTTGAAATTCACATGCTTTTTAATCAACTTGCTACTCCCTCATGCCAAATATCTACCAGCTTATAACAGGGCCCGGATGGTTCCATTTGTTGTTTGTAGGGATGAATAAGTTAACAATTTGAGTATAAGTAATTAAATCTCTGTGTTTACTTACAGTGAGCTAATACACATGTACAAATGTATATATCAGCAGTGAACTAATTATTATACAGATCTATACATATATTGATAATTATCTAATTTACCTTCAAAAATACTCAAAAAATAATTAGCTACCTTTTGTATATATACACTTCTAAATTTTGTGTAGATCTTTTTATATTGTTATTATGAATTGACATTTCAAATTTTTCTACAAATTCTAAAAACTTATATTAAAAATAATAAGTTACAGAGGGGCCGCTGTGGCCAAGTGGTTAGCGTGTTCTACTTCGAATCCCTGCAGCACCACACTGCAGTTGGCCGTCCCTGTCTTTCTGATGAAGAAGTAAAAACAGAGGTCCCGTGTCACAGTAGGTGTTGGCATGTTAAAGAACCCTCCCTGCTCTACGGCCATAAGTGCGGAGCATAGTCAAATTTGTTGCCCTTCAACGGCACATTGTGACTTCATATGAGTGAAAAATTCTTGAGTGGGACGTTAAACAACAATACAAAAACTTAAGTTACAGAATTTCTTGTTTGTATGTTTGGAGTGAATGTTCTGACAGGTTTGCAGTCATCTTGAAATAATATAAGTTTGGTTTTTGCCAGTTCTAATGAGGGCAAGGGTCATACAGTAATAATGTTAACCTTACCTGCTGAACCTGCTTCTGATTGGTCAGGCCAGCAAGTCATATGACACATTTGCATACCCATCAAACACATATACACAGATGCAGATAAAAGCACTATGTTTTGTCCATATCAGTTTTAATACACATATAATTTCTGTTCATTTCAAATCTTTGAATTTTTTTTCTATGAATTGAACCTAATTCTGAACTTGTAAAAGAAAGCAAATGACATCATAATTAAGTTTTTTAAATGTAAAAAATTTCTTGTTCTATACATGTATATATATGTGTGTGTAGCTCTATATCATATGGACATTGATTTTATAAGAGCTTCCTCAACTGAAGTTTTACACTTTTATCTGATTTTAAATCTCTTTCTGTTTAGCAATGACAGATAGATAATACTCTTGTGATTACCTTTCAGGTCCAGACTTACAGATCCCCCCTCCTCCAGCAGATGATTTTATTATTGGTGACAGAGTATGGGTGGGAGGTACAAAGCCCGGGCATATTGCCTTTATTGGAGAGACCCAGTTTGCAGCAGGAGAATGGGCAGGAGTTGTATTGGATAAGGCCGAGGGCAAAAATGATGGTGCTGTACAGGGTGTTAGATACTTTCAGTGTGAACCTAAGAGAGGTGTTTTTGCCCGAATATCAAAACTGTCTAGGATACCTGGTATCCTCTCTGTTACTCCAAAACCAGATGACGCAATATCAGAAACTGCTGCAAATCCAGTCAAAGCCACAAATGGCACTGGAGGTGTTTCACATACTAGTTCTATAGCTCAAGCTAGGCCAACTACGCCAAAACTAAGTCTTTCATCAGCCAGAGGTCTGTCCACATCCTCATCCAGCTTAAATAAATCATCACCGCCAGCATCATCGTTAAATCTAGCTCATAAGACACCTGCTGCCTCTAAAGGCGGACTTAAGAAGGGTGACCGCGTTCTAGTCAGTGGAACAAAAACAGGTACTCTGCGATACATAGGAGAAACAGACTTTGCCAAAGGTGACTGGGCAGGAGTGGAGCTAGATGAAAAGCAGGGTAAAAATGATGGGGCTGTGGCCGGGAAGAGGTTGGTATATCAAAAGGTGTTATCCTCGAATGATAATTTTTGTAGCAGTGTAGGTTGAGTAAATCATTGCATTCATTTTCCTTGCCTCAAAATCTCCGAGTAGAGATGTTAAGTCTAGGTTGCAATCAATCTGAGTAAAATATGATCTTCATTGGGACGTTCTTTGTGCTTCTTTTTTATGCCATAAGAAGATCTAATAACACCAAATGGAGAGAACCCATTGTCTTGTGATTAGCTTGTTTGACTTCTGATTGTGAGGTCTTTGGTTGAGGCCCAAGCCACGTCATGGTGGCTGTCCCTGTCATCAGGATGAGACTGTAAAAACTGAGGTGCCATGTCACAGCAGATGTTGGCATGTTAAAGATCTCAGAATATTTACTGAATATTTACTCTACTCTAGTTAGTGCTGAATTATGATTGGCTGAGAAGCTAGAGTTAAGAAAGTTTGAGACTTAAGTAAATTGTTAAGTTTTATATCACACAGCCCAGTTGTTGACTTAAACCCTCAATTTCTGTTGTTATACCCCCTGCCAACAAAGTTGTAGGGTGGTATACTGGATTCACCATGTCTGTCCATCTGTCCATGTATTCCGCACCATAACTCAAGTACCCATGGGTCTACAAAGTTGATACTTCACACATTGGTTGCCCATGACTCAAGGAGGATCCCTGTTGATTTTGGGGTCAGAAGGTCAAATGTCAGGGTCACAAGACTGTTCCTTGAAAATGGTTTCCGCACAATAACTCAAGTACCTGTGGGTCTACAATGTTGGTACTTCACACATGGGTTGCCTATGACTCAAGGAGTATCCCTATTGATTTTGGGGTTTCCACACAATAACTCAAGTACCTGTGGGTCTACAATGTTGGTACTTCACACATGGGTTGCCTATGACTCAAGGAGTATCCCTATTGATTTTGGGGTTCAAAGGTCAAAGGTCAAGGTCACACACATAACTCCCGCTCCTCGAAAATGCTGCCAGGGGGGTATAAGTCCCGTTAGGACAATTCTAGTTCAAAATTTGATTGGTTCTTGATAGAGGTCAACCTTTCTGACCTTTCAGTTATTTTTGCTAAATCTTTTATTTGATTTATCAAAAATAGGAGTAGTTTTGAGATCAAATTTTACATACATGTATATTGGGACTTGTACAAGGCTGGTTTCCGGGCCTGGCGCCATAGCACTTCAGAATTGACTCAGGTCTAAATATTTACTCAACTCCAGCTAGTAGTGCTACATTCAGGCCAACATTTGAAGCCCTTCGGCAGCATTCAGCAGCATCTCAATATGAGTGAGAAATTCTTGAGTGAGACTTTAAACAAGAATAAAGACCAAGTAACCACAGGGTTTGATGGTTTACAGATTCTCCTTATCTATCTATAAGCCTATGCAGATTTGATTTTGTATTTGCAACAATTATTCACACCAGTACATCTTATTACCCATGATCGAAGAGAGTGCTGTGACCTTGACACAGCTGTACTCCTTTAATATGAAGGTTATATTACACAAATTTGGCTATGTACACTAAGTTTGTTCTCAAGCTGGCTTTGCTCTACCTTCGTTAGTCTTCACATTAGTTTGCAAGAGAGCATTGTCTCTGATACATTTACCTTCTAAGCAATCATATTCAGTAATGCAGAACAGTAAAACTTACTGTAGTGACTTGCTCTATATACGTATAGATTTACTGGTCATACGGGTTGCTTTTCAATGTCCCAATGGTTATAAACAAATTTCATTACATAATGTTAACTAAGTTGTATTCAACCTCAATCCACAGGTATTTTGAGTGCCGTCCAATGTTTGGATTATTTGCACCTGTCCACAAAGTAACAAAGTTGACATCCGGTGCCGGTGTGACCACGGCGACGTCCACACCGAGTCCACAGACGAGGTCATTAATGAACACCAGTCTGCGAATGTCACGAGAGAGAAGTGGCAGTCAAGAATCTGTCAGTTCTATCAGCTCCACTGCGTCGAGCGTGTCCCGCAGTCGGGTAAGACTGGGTATCAACTCCCTCGGTAACCAGGTACATGCAGCTCTACTGATGCTTCCAAAAATTCACCTGATGAAAATTTCAAATTTTAGGGAGAAAATTTGTTACATCAATGGAATCCACACATATTTCATATAATGAGTCTGAATCTATGTTTAAATTTTTAATGAATTTTTCTTTTTTTTGTTTGTTAATGATAACTAAGATATTACATTACTTGATGTTGTAATTACTATAAAGGTCAAGGTCAGCTATGTGAAGTGGTGCTGTTTATGATAGAAAGTACGCGCATGATGGTATTTTACTACGATTATTCTTCTTGTCAAATTTGGTTTTGTTTTGTCAAATTTTGGTTTTGTTTAGAACATTTGGTTTTATTTTCAAGCACAATTCATCTTTATTTTGGCTGTGTGTTATCTCAGCTGTTAGTTATTGCCATAAATTTTGCTTTATTTTTCAAAATCAGCACAATTAAGTTTATGTGTTTATGATCTGTGTTGTGTACATGTGTTTACGTATATCATCTCATTATATATGTTTTTGTATATGTCTTCAAAGCTTGTGCATATTAAGATTTTTCAATAGTATAAGTTAAGCATCATAGATAGAAATGGGCCCCAGAAATCAACAGCTATTTAAAAAGAATATCTAATGATTTAGGCTCTTATGTAGATCGATACATTTGTTCAGATTCCTTTCTTCTAGCCATTTGGGCCCTCATGGACTAGTGGTTAACATATGTGACTTCAAATCCAGAGGTCCGGGGCTCAAGCCTAAGCTACATCGTGGTTGACTGTTCCTGTCTTTTGGATGAGACAGTAGAAACCGAGGTCCAATATCACAATAGGTGTTGGCACGTTAAAGAATCCTCCCTGCAGTAGGGCCATAAGTGCCGAGCATAGTCAATTTTCGTCGCCCTTCACCAGCACATGTTGATGTCTGCATGTAAGTGAAATATTCTTTAATGGGACTTTAAACCACAATGCAATCAAAATCTGTCAGCCATTGCTCTCTCTGTTATTGGGATGAGATCGAAGAACAAAGTGTCTTTTATAAGAAGAAACTTTCTCCTTTCTCCGTCTTAATAAAACAAACATTAACTCTTTGTAGTAGGTATGAATATTTAGGACCTAAAACACACTAGAAACTACCTCAGTGATACATCCTGTCTTTCTTTTTTAACACATTTGTCCCACCCTAATTCAAATCTTTCTTTGTCTTCTCTCTGTAACTCCTCACTCATTCACTCACTCTATTTTACCGTCTTTAGTTGGCTTAATCATTTGGATGAATCAATCTTTTATCATCAGGAGAAGTTAGCAAAGAAGAGAAGTTGACAAAATAATCTGTAGATTTCATATGTTACTCATAAGAGCAAGTTTTATTGGAGTCAGGGGTCAATGTTAGATCTGTGACCTTTATTTCAAGCAGTTTTAAGGCCCATATCTACATTTCAGTCGCATAGATTCTACATTCAGTTTGAGTATCAAGGGATTTATCTATACTATTTGTATCTCTTCTATCCTTCAGTAAGTTTTAAATTATGCTGAAATACTTCTATCTAGTATGATTTTCATTATAAGTTTGATTTTAGAACCTTACTAACACACTGGTCCTACACTGTATGTGTATATATGTTAAAACATTATCACATAGTGCACCACAAGCTAATTTTTGTCTTGTGTGTAATTACCATATACACCGTTCGTAGATGTATAAATAGATAAGAAAAACAAAACTATTTTTGAATTGTATATTTGTGACACTTGAAGGTTGTATTGCTAATGATCCTCACATTTTTTATTAACTTAATATATTTATGTTCATATAAGGACAGTTTTATGTGGGCAGTGAGGGAAATAGGGAAAGACTTTATTTTTCTCCCTGTAAATGATTTCTGCTGTGCTTCTACACATTAGCTAAAGGAAAGGTTTTATCATAATCTAGCAAAACTAACCAAGATAGGCTTACCAAACAATTTATCCCATGAATTCTACATTACTTACTTATTTTCAAATTATAATTTTATTTTGTATTTGGCATACGTAAGTAGTTTAAATACATTATTAGATATTTTTGCTGGTTCTTAGAAACAAACTTTTTTTTCTTTCTTTTTATTGTATTTTTTCAAATTATTTTTCCTGTTATTTAGACTATGGGATGGCACACCATAAGCTGTTGAGTTGTATCTGTATTTTTTCACATATTTTCCCCTTTCCAAAGTGTAGTTGTCTCCCTTATTCACCAGACACAAACATCACTTCCTTGGGCTGGACATTACATCATGTAAGTTGGCGGACTGCTCATGATTTCACAATATGGTCAGAGACGTTAATAAGTTTCCAAGTAGCAGGAAAATCTGCAAAAGTAGGCAGAACAGGAGCATTGGATAAGAGTCATTATTCCATTAAATCTGAATTATTTGTAGAGAAAGTAGTCATGGAGAGTGATAGAGTACAATGATAATTTTACTGCCTACTGGCTTCTTCTTTGTAATTTCACCATCGTCTACGTAATTTCATCCCTGGAACTGATGTCAGACCTAAAGGCATAAAATAAGATAAGGGAGACAACTACGTTTTCAGGAAAGGGGATTAGTATATATCATTATAATCATTAATGAACTCTGTTCTTCATGAAGGTGACCTTGACCTTGCCGCCATTTTATTTTTTAATGTGTGTTGGCCATGTGATTTCCTTGTGCTAAAACTTGCACTCTGACCTCTGATTTCTCTTTGTTGTTTTGCATTGGTAAGCTGCATGCTGCATCTGATGTTAGATTATGTGTGATATTGTAGTAGCATTCTAGTGCACAAAGGTCAATCATATTTACACCTTGCCATCCTTCCTTCAGCCATGTTCAATCGAGCCTCGTTAATCCAGACGTTTTTATTCCAAAGCAAATTGTCTTAATAAATACAGCTTCCTGATTACGAGAATAAATCTCTAAAAATGCCCGATAGAATTTGAAATTTTAATCCCAGCAAATTTCACCTTGAAGTGAAGCGTCTGGATTATTGAGGCTCAATTGTATAAATATACTTATCGTATAAATATCTGATACCTAGTATGTAAAGAAAGTATAACAGGTTATTTCATGATAAAATATATTGCTTACCTGATAAGAATGATGTTCTATATAGTGTTATTGCTAATGGCAAGGATGCTAGTCTATATAATTAATCTTTCTCCATAATTTTCTTGAGTTGATTTAAACATTTATGAATGAAAACTGTATGTTGAAAATGAAAACATTCGATAATGCACGATACGCAAACATGCACGTTATTATAAAGTCTCTAACCTAAGCTTATGAAGTCGGATATTAAATGTCAGTGTACAGAAATCGGAAATCTTGTATCAAACTACTGAGTATGCTCTTTATAAGTAACGTTAATCGGACAAAACGCATGGTTACTCAAGATCGATATAAATATATTCTTTAATGTAAATGGTTTATGTGCATCTTGTAAAAGCAGTCTTATAGTATAGCCAATAACAGGAGTGATTATGTAAACATCAATTTAAATATTCCTGAAGTTTAAAGTTTATAAGACAGCAAGTGAAAATGAGAAAAAAATGAAGCACTGCATCATAATGCTGTTTGCTTGTACTATCACTGATATTTTCTGTGTTCTAAATATCATCTCTTATCAACTCGTTCACCCTAAATACTGCATTTGGATCAGTCATTGTCATTTATAAGAATGTTCCATTTTGATACTGAGGGGTGTTTGATTAAGCATTTTTCATGCATTTTGTGTGTTGCGCAGTTTGAAATTATGTACATGTATCTCATAGCGTAAAAGCTTCTTGTACGTTTTGGATCATCTACTTCTTTTAAAAATGCTATTATCACTGGCCATAATTGAATTCTTGAATGATAGAGTTTCTCAGTGAGTATATAAGTTTCAGCCATACTCATTAACATAAATATTGACATTTTGATACAGTTACCCCTTCGTCAGGCTCGCAAGCAACAACTTACACCACCGGTAATACTGTTTTATTTTATGGCTTCATTGCTAATCTGAATGTAGAACTTATGAAATATCGCATGTTGGGCGCAATCAGTTAAATTTAACTGATGCGTAGTTCTCTGGTAAAAGTGGATACGGGCACCCAAAAGAAAGCTTAATTGGATTGGCCAGACACTCTTAGCTAGCTATGAGTTCATCCTTAGAACTTATGTCACCTGTGTCTTGTCTAGAGCTTGTTTACCTCTGTCACCATGGAGACGCACACCTGTGTCTGTACAACTGTAAGGGATATCATTCTATGTATTTTAACCCTATCCTTGTGTACTTTGTGTGTACTTCAGTAGTCGGTCATTATGGTACACTTCACCTGTACTGTCCTTGTACTTCCCTCACAGAATTAACCAGATGTTCTTGTGTAAACTATGTTACTCAGACTACAACTATCCAGACTTTGGCCTTGTCTGTACATCCATGTAAGCTATGTCCTTTTTTTTCTGTCGGACATTTTATACAATATGCACTAAACCATAGTCTTCTTTCATTTTGAATTCATGAGTTAGAAATGTTTTCTTGTTTGTACAAGTGAAAATGGTAGTCACTTATTCAGATTCAAGTTTACCTATATACCTGTATATCTGAATGACTTTGGTTCTAAGCATCTCTGTCTTAGACTTCCGACCTCTGAATGCTGCTGAATGTCCTGTCCCTATTCTCTTTTATAGTTAATTTAAAAAAAAAATTAATAGTGGGTGGATAATACGGAGTTTTTAGATTGTAGCTCTTCTGCTCTTGGAGGCATATTTGGACATTGCATAACGAAGCAGGTGGGACTGTTTTCCAAAGTTAGCAAAGGGTATAGCATTACCACAAACGTAAAGCAATTATTTCATGGTGAAAATAATGAAATTCGTCCTCTAGTAGGTGAAGATACCTAGATATTTTCGTTTCATAACGTTGAAATGTGGTACCGTCTTAATGACAATACTGATATGCAAATACACGCGTAGTTATCAAACGAGAACAGTCCCACCTTCCTGCATACTTCGCCAGCTAATCGCGTCTTCACGCTGAAGAGTTCTACAAAGGGAAAGTATCTCAAAACCGACATATTCAGACAGAAAGTCAGAAGCTGTGAGGCTAGGTGCTGGCCTATTTTAGTTCCTGTCTAAATTCCATATTATATTCTCATTCTGTTTGTAAGCTATTGTGATTAACATGTGTTGATTGTCTCTTGGACATTTACATGTTATAAACTAGAAATGGCTGTTCACAGCTCTGTTGAAGTGTACCCTGTCTAACTATGAGGGTTGTTGGTTAAATTCCACTTTGTAACATGCTCCAAGATGAGACATAAAATCTTAAGTCTATGTCGAGCATTGTCATTGCACTCTACAGATCACACTCGCGTCTTGCCAACACAGGGCTTTGAGCCTGGCTAGAACATAAGTTAGATATGTCAGAAAGTTTGCCAGTTAACTTGTGGAAGAATGATGGTCTCTTTCCAGGTACCATTTCAGATGGGTCCGCTCCTTCACCGATAAAAATAGATGCCACCATTTGACCATTGGCCATCTTTTATAGAATGATTAGTTAACCTAGCTACATGAAAATTACAAAAATATATTACAATTTGATTCTCAGGGAGAAAATTGTTAGATAATGTCATTATTGGAACTTCTCTTGTTGTGATCAATAATACCAAACAGGCCTTTTACATATTCTGTGGATGTCAGGTAGCAATTAAAATCCCTCTCATTTTGATCAAAGAGAATGTTTTTCTTAATACATCTTTAAAATGATTATCCCTATATGTGTCTGCAAGTATTTTACTCTGTGAAAATCTATTATTCTCCCTTAAAAATCTTTTATAATATAGAAAAAGAAATGCAGATTTTTTGTTTGTTTTTTTTATTTTTTTGCTGTTTATGACATGAAAATCAATGGCATATTATATTTGTTGAACATGAAAGTACTGGCCATATACTTGTCATACAAGATCTTGATCACTATATAAGCAGAGGCATCTGTGCATGTGCTACCATGTAGACCTCTATAAGTGGTGACCTTTCTGTACTGAGGTGAGTGATTATTTAGCTGCAGTCAATGTGACATCCTATGTTATGACGTCAGCAGATGATTTTGGCCTGTTTTATTATTGCTGTGTATCCACATATCTAGCAGTGTTTGCTGTGTTTATATCTTATACACAAGTTTGTCATCAACAACACTGATATAGGCGTCATCTTTCTCTGTCTCCCTTGCCCTTTCCCTCCCCTCCACCAACTTAACTGAAGCTCAACTGAAGCATTGGAAATTCAAAAGTTGTTTATTTCAAGATTGTTAAGTCAAGAATCTGGTTTTATGTCCTTGTACTAGTTTGTGTTGACATGACTTCCTTTTCCGTTATTTGTTGTAAGTCTTAGATCAATGCCCAGGAATCTTAGGTCTTTTCTCACCTAAATACTTGAGAAAGAAGCTAGTAGAATCCTGAGTCCCTCTCTTCCTGATAACATCTATTGAAAAATTAAGTAAAAGAAAGAATAAACAATCAAAAACATTAAAAGAGTTCTTAAATGTTATATTCTGGTTGTATTACTTGTTTACATATAGGGAGGTTTTTGCTATTTGAATACTTAAAAAGTGTAAATATTATATGGCTTACAATATTATGTAACCTTTGATGTTAGTCCTATCTGAGTTATCCCAATAAAGTTCCATAATAGTGTGTGTTTTACTGTATTAGGTCTTGCCTAGAGAACACAACTTAGCCTGTGTCCCTGTTTCCCTGTTTGATAAAAGTAACATTGTCTGTATCCCTAGTGTATGTTGTAAAAGATATGTAGTTTGTCTCTGTGTAATGAAAATAACTTAGCCTGTGTCCCTATGTTTTAAGAATAAATAAGTTGTCTTTGTATAGTAATAGTAACTTAGCCTGTGTCCCTATGTTGTTTTATTAGCTTAGCTGGTGTCCCTATATCATTTAAGATAGCCTATGTCCCTGTGTTGTAAAAGTAACATATATGTCCTTATTTAGCCTATACCCTTATCATGTGTCAGTTTCTGTACAGATAGAAGATGACTTGTATTCAGTGTTTGTTGAGATAACTGCATGAGACCAGCATTATCAGGCTTATAACATGGTACCCTCCCTAACAACTCCATACAGAATTGTATCTATCCTTGTATGTGGTTGTACTTATCATTAACTCATGTATCCCTTACATCTCACATGGACTAGTCTGTGATCTGACAAATTTACATCCAGGCTGCTGGCCTTTCAAAACAGTGAAAAATGCTGATTATTATTGACCATGATATAATCTAGCTCTATTTTAATAGATAAGACTAAATTTTTTTTCAAGTAAATTTCATGAGAGTTATTTCACATGCATATGCTAACAAAAAAAATCTTCTTTCAAGATATTCTAAACTTAACGACCATTGCCGTAACATGAATACTTTCAAAAGTGTCATCTCACAGAGTAATGTAAAACATAAAGCTGTAGTTTCATTAAAAGTAAAATTCCAGGAAAAGTTTTAGGATTTATAGTACATGTATATAATCCAGTGTATAGATCCTATGATGTAAGTCAGTCAGACTAGAGTATGTGATGGGATAAATAAGTCAATGATATTTGTTATACATGTATTTTTGGTCCCCTCCTTGTGTTATGTATTTTGCTTTACAAGTGCAATTTGCTTTATTGTGAATGCCTTATAATATACTTTTCTTCTATGTACTGTCTGTGAGTTAAAGAGGAATTGAAATGGTCACTTTGATAGGACCTTTATGCATAACCTGTTCAACTGAAGAAAAAAAATGGTCAGTTGAAATTTGAACATGTCAATTGAATTAGATTCATTTAGACCTTGGACATAAATGTGAATTTTGAAGGTTTTAATTTCTTTCTTTTATTTTGAAATTTGATACATATGCACAATTCTGTGTACTATTCGGAAAGCATTTAGGATTGTACATGTTGACGAGAATGTGTTTTAGGGGGCCATTTTGGGGTGTCTTTTTAGCAAGGTTCCTCTGTAACTGCAGATATCTGCTTGTTGATTTATCTGGACATTTTCCTTTTACATTATAAGACATTGGAACAATTACTACTAACAGAATATTTCTATTGTGCATTCTAATGGTCATTCATTTAATAATCTTTTTCATTTTTTCAGAATCTTTATCTTAATCCATTCATTCCCAAGAACATATCATTTGACTTTTACTGATCAAAGGATTTTAAGGGAATGAATGAGTTAATGTCTATTTATAGCTCCTGACCAGCTTCTTCTGGATCTTAATATTTGGGGGTTATTTTTGGAGTGGTACTGAATCTATATATGGTCAAATACTACCAAACTCTATATCTAAAGAATTTTCTGAAAGGAAACATAAAATTTGTTTGTTTTGTTTTGTTTTGTTTGGCACAAGCCTCATTTACAAGACTTAGCTTGTATCTAGGAATTTTCATTGAAATAGAAAATAAACTTTCATTGGCTTATGACTTATTTATACTGTTTTATTGTAACTTGTTTCCAATTAATGATGGCTGGTCAAGTTCTATATCTATGACAAGGTTTCTATTCTATACTTCTTCATAAGCACATGGAAAATAACTTTTATTTATGGTTTTGCATTCAGTTTTTGGTTTGTTTTATTAGTAAGTGGTCAAGTCAGTCTGTTGTTGGATGCAAGGTGCTTTTTCTTATTTATTTTCCTTTTTTTTGTACATACATTTAGGCTGTATTTTCAGTTTTATTTCATCATTTAGTTCATTGATTTTAAAATATGATATAATTCTCATAAGTTTACTTACAAAGGTTTCCATGTATCTTTTGATGGATAATAGATTTGCATATTTTATTTGCATCTTTGCATGTGTAGCATGCATTTATGTTGAGCATGCCAAAAATTCTCCATTGGCAATGAAGTTAGACTAGGGTCAGACTGACTTGACCACTCATTCATCAATCAATATTAATTGATCACTAATAACCAATGACTTGGGATTATTTTGCGGTGATGTAATATATAAACATATATTATTAACACACAGGCCAAAACCAGTCAGCGCCCAAGTACACTTAATCTGACCGCTACAACACAAGCATTGCAGGTGAGTTAAGAATTATAGGATATGTCCCAGACAGAGCATGTAGACCACCAAAAAAAAATTTTTTTTTTTTTATTATGGTTAAATTTTGATTTTTTTTAAGAGTTTCCCACTTATATGGGCTGCTTATAATACATTTTGTGTCTCGGATATATACATTGATTCTAAAAGAGTCCTACACTCCAATCAAGATAATCACGGAAAGAGGCTTATCATAATCAAAGTGTGTGCTTAATTAGATGAAGTGAAGTAGCAGAAACAATGACAGAAATACTGGCCTATTTGATGTTTCATGGATCATAAGGAGATGTTTCATGGATCATAAGAAATGTTTAAGATATCAGATTTTGGTTTGATGTGCAGTCATGCAATCAATATTGTATCACATATAGGAATATCAATATCAGCAACAGGGGACAAGATTCTTCCGACAACGACGGGTTTGCTGTGGGACCCTGTGTCTTATCCTTACTTCACATATACTTGATGTACTGTTCTTCTTAACACATTGTGTGTTGCTCATGATTTTCCTTTTAAAGATTTTTAATCTTATCACCATTATAAAACATAATTCAAGAAGATAAATTAAGTGTCATACATTATAGGGAATAGTGTTTGATCTACATGTTCATAGCTTCAAGTTCATAGTGAAGGTTTACGACCTAGAGTTGTATTTTACAGTATTTAATGTTTTGTCAGTTTCATCATCATCTTCATTTTTCACACATTCACAGAGGAAGACAACATTCCATGTTGCCTTCATATTACTGGTCATCTGTCATATTAATCATTTTCTTTTCTTTCTTCTTATTGCTAACAGTTGTAAGTGATTCAAGGAGTTGAGTTGACTTAGAATTTAGATTTACCTCCCCTTGGATTAGGTCTTGTTGGAGAGAGACCAATAACATTTGTTCCTATGTCTGACTACACATTATCATTGGACAAAACCATAAAAGGTTTTGATGTAAGGATGTGTTCACATGTAAAAACCGAGCAGATGGGCTGGTTATACTCTTGCCTCTCCAGATTTAATACGATTTTAAAATTTCATGAGATTGAATGATTTATAAATATGAAACATTGCAAAGAGCTTGGTAACCGAGTGGACAAAATCCTACATCCTTATCTACAGCTGTAAAAATCAACAAGAAATAATCCACTGATATCTTTATCTTGGTGAATAAATTTGAAAAACTCATCAATATGAAACAGATAGGTGAATGAAGTTCAAAAATAATTGAAAAACTCAAATGAGTAAGCATGAATAGTACAAAAATTACAAATGGTTAAATAGGGATTAGATAGTAAATGATTAAAATTATGGGCACGTTAGGATAGTAGTAAGAAGGAATACAAATAAGATGAAGAAGCAGAAATGATTCAATATTCAGGTGAATAAGAACTACATGTGATCATCTTAACAGCCTTGTCATCTTAACAAATATGGCAGTAGATTAACCAATCGATTCTTGAACCAGTAGAAATAAAGTAGTAATTTTAATAAACATTCTAAATTTTTTAAGCTCAAATATCACCAGAACATAAAATCTTTTAATATAAAGTAAAGATGACCTTTCTAAAATGGTGACCTCCTGATTTTTATTGCTGTCGTGTGAGTGTCAATGCTGTTGATAGTTTCTGAGTTACTTGTGTTGTTTGTTAAAAATAGAAAGCTCTGAAGGAGAAAGAGGAGCACATAGAGCAGCTGCTGAGGGAGAGGGACCTGGAGCGGGCTGAGGTGGCCCGGGCTGCAGCCCAGGTGGATGAGGTATTGTATTGAGTAAACTAGGACTAACTTTCTTAAATTCTGCTTCTCAGCCAATCAGAATTTATTAGATGGAGTTGAGTAAATTCTCTGAAATGAGTAAATTCGGATTTCTGCTGTTGATTGGTTTGTTTTATCACTCTTAAGATTGCTGTGTTCCTCACCTTCAGTTTGATAGAATGGGAATCCTGATTCTTTCCTCCTTATCATGAATGATAATACTGATCTCATTAACAATGTGAAGTGAGACAAAAAGATAGTTCAAATCAAATTAGAATCTATCAATCAGAGCTCATTGATCTGAGCTTTGTT
>JACSZP010014927.1:0-17104 GCA_016161895.1 Pinna nobilis | reverse complement strand
ATGAATCTATCATGCACGGTTTAAGAGTTATGCTCCGGACAAAAAAAATAAATGGACAGACGGACGGACGGACAACGCCATACCATAATATGTCCCGTCAAATGACGGGCGTATAAAAAAGAACCATATCAACTGTTCAAAACGAAGTTTATTTTTCCACTATGTGTTAACATTTAACAAATCATTTTATCTAACTCATAACAAATTCTGAAACATGCAAACATTTCCAACTTTTGGCTCTTTTACACTCACCCTGTACAAAATCAAATGCTGTTTACACAGACACGTGTTTTCATGATCATCCGTTCTGATCTTAAAATTAATCCATGGCAGAGGAAAATACTTCCATTCTTATCTGGCAGACAAAAATAATTCTACAAATTCTTGAGGTGAAAAAGGCTACAACGAAAACAAGAGACCACTTCAACAATCATGTTTGACATAGGCTTTCACTGGTATTTAACAAACCAGATGTGTCAGATAGACATAAAAGCCCTTGCTGACAGAAAAGTTTAGAACTAAATTACATGATTTTTAGTCCATTGACATTACTCTGCAAACAAACAAAAAAAATGTCCATACCAAATGAGAACTCGACCTGCATGTTCTTGTAGCAGATGTACAAACCAAAATTCAAATCAAAATGTTCATAGAGACTGAAATATGACCAAACATGGACAACACTAAATGCCCCAACCCTATTAATGACTGGAGCATAATTGTCAATTTATTAAGTGGTCTCTCAAGACAGGTCACTGCTGTACTCATTTGGCTGCTTCAACAACCATATTCAAAAAGAACAGAAACAGCCAACTAAAGAGGTAGATTTCAGGTACTATACTAATTTCGATCATCCTGTGTAAACACACAACATATTCCATTATAGACCCAATGAACACCTTAACCCTGTTGTTAAAATATAATCGTCTTTTTACTTACAACTTAGAAAATTTACTTGCCTGTTGATAAAAATCAGAGAAACACTACTTTTCAATGTTCACATCAACTCTTTCCCTAGTACCATTTTTAGGACAACTTTATAAGTGTATTTACTGGTAACCATACATCAAGTTGACTAATTTGGTTCCAAGAAGCTTCCATCCCCAATTTTGTGATTTCTATGTGATCTGGGTGCCAGTTTGGTCAAATACTATAACATATATCTGCTCAGGGGAAACAATCAGATCAGTACGTCGTTTTATGATAATTCTTGTTAATAAACCAATCAGACATACATGTTTATCATTCTATTTCTTTATATTCCACACGTATAAATGAATGACCATACACCAACTCATTTTAGTATCAATAGATTAGTTATTGTTTTCAAGTGATTCTAATGCATGATTTTTCCTACCTAGATTAGTGACCCTGATGGCCAGGTTTGTGAAATTATGAAGTATGGTAAGACAAAGAATTTTCTCATCAGAAAAATGAAAGTCCCTCATGTCATATATGAACCTGTCTACAGGGCAGGAAATTGGCTAGAAATTCTTAATAGCCATACAGGCTAATATTTCAAAAACTCGGTTAGCCCGTACCAAGCTCAAGGAGCCCGTTTATTGTATGAACATTTTTCTAAGTTAAAATTTAATTTGTATTTGAGTTTACATTTATGCTGAATATCTTAAGAATATTTCATTCTTAACAAACTATAATCAGAAAACCTAGGGTGCAAAAACAAGATACCAAATCCGGAAAAATTGTTAGCCCATTAGCATTTTTATTTGCCATTGGCGAACGGCGATGGTTAATTTCAAGCCCTGTGTCTAACACAATATTACAGAAGTGAAGTTACTCAGAACCTTTAAAAGCTGAACATTAACAATCAATCTATACTAAAGACATTAAAGAAATAATACTGGTTAACATTAGTCAGTACATTATTAATTTCATTAATAAGATCCATTTTCACCACAGTTGATGCATATGATTCACAAATTGCACAAACTATGGGACATTTAAAAACTGTTTATCTATAAGTACAAATCATTTGATTTATGCAATTTTATGTGACAGAAGCACCACTCTTTAATCAAGCCGAATTGACCTTACAAAGTAAAGAAAATACCGGTGAGATAATGGCACCACCAATTAGATTGACAACTTAATTCCAGTGTGCAAATTTTCTTTCCATGTGATTTACAATTGAAGAATTCATAAACGAAACATAATTTATACATGATACCACAAATCAACTCATACAATTAAAGATGAACAAATTAATGACTTGTGGGCTCCCATACATGTAAATAAACTGAATTAAACACAGCATGATTGTATACACTACTGTTAAAAACAATAACAGATTTTTGCTTGTCAAGTTTCATTAAGAATTAACACAAGACATTGTATGATACACTTAAAATACACCAATTATGTTGAATATGTCTCATTATCAAAGGCATTTCGACTTTCACATACAACAGAAGAATACCTAGAAAAGGAACACTGCACATAGTATTCTGGTAGATCTACTCAATCAAAAAGTTTGAAGTTAATCAAAAGGCTTGAATAACAAAAATAACATATAAAAGGGAACAGCACTGATACACCAGAATTATGAGCACTAGTATTCTCCTGTAATGATGTATTGGTACACAATTTGGTTTATTATTATAATGCCCTGACTTTGAATACTACCATGTTAATTTCATTTTGACTTGGTCAGACACAACTTTAAGATCCTTAAAATAAACAATATTTTGGAACAGATATTTAAATGAGTGAAATGATTCTACCTTGTGATCATGATATCCAAGAATTAATTAATTAATCACAAAAACATAATATAAAATGTATTGGTCCAAAATTTTAACATGATTCTAATATTTAAACATGCATAATACCGGTACAGATTGTTAGGTACAGTCCAAATTTCATTTGGTAAGAAATTTCTAAAACACAAGCAACTAAGTTAATAGTTGATATAAACACACTCAAATAGTCTGAGATAAATTATAATAATTGCACAGGGTCCCTGATTCTACTAGGTCAAAAATGTATACTGTGTGTTTAGGATTTACTTAAACATCCCTTTCAACCCAAGGGCCATCAAGACAGAATATTTCTAATCAAAAACTGATACTGTTGATTTCAACTGAAGACTAACAGAACAATTTGGTGGAATCAAGCATTGAAACACTTCATTAAGGTTTTCTGAAATTATCACATAACTTGGGCACTATAGTTACTACATGTACTATAGCCTAAACTTTTTATTCATAAGAATTTCATTTCCGTGTAATCAGGTGAGAGTACATCTGAAAACAATCCTCTAACTTTGATTTTCTAACCTTACATCAACTCAAGTCTCACTGATGTTTAAAGTTACATTCATGAAAATAAAGCTCAGTGAAATTTTCAATTTGAAAGTATCCTTGACACAAGACAAGATTAGAAATGACAAGAATAAAAAAAAGATAAAATTTAAGTATTGAGGGGGAAAAATTTAGAGTAATCCTAAACACACATATACTTTTTTGCCCCATAGGTATCTACGATAAGCAATTATTAAGACAAAGTGCACACTATCATCAAGACCTCCATGGTGGTAGTGAGATTTCCAGAGATTTGTCCCCTAACTTCAGTCGTAGTTTCTTCGGGAAAGGTTTAATACCTTTGTCCGTAGCTTTGTAAAATGTGTCAGTTGATATGGAGTGCTGTTCATTTTGACTAGGCAACAATGAATCAAATGTGCTGTCTGATGATTTTACTTGCATGTTCCCAAATGTTGAAGAAAAACTTGTTTGACTTTTGAAGTCAACAAGCGACTGTTCTGAGGTATTGTCAAAGCTTGGACATGTCACATGATCCCCTGTAGCATCAGCCATATTGTCACTATCCTGTCGGCCCAAGTTCGCACATGGTGGAAGAGATTCAAACTGATTTTTCTCTTTCCGAAAAATCAATTTTGGAATTTTTTTCATGGAGGACGAGGAATCTTCATCTAGACTGAAAGACGATGTCACTGAGTAGGAATACTTTCTTTTATGATCTTTTCTGCGATGTCTATGTTTACATGATGTTAAACACTGATCTGACACAGATCGATACATTAGACAATTGTTGTTTCTTTCCCTTGATTTGCTACAGTGAATATCTCCCGGACAAGAATCACTTTCGACCATGCTGAGGTGCTTTGTTCTCGTCCCTATATTATCCTCATCAGAAACGGGTTCTTTTTTAACTATTGTTCCTTGTAACAATTTGTCCAAGTTGCTGATGGACTCTGTTGCAAAGACAGTGTCTTCGTCGTCTATGCCCACGACATCTATATCACCATTCAAATCACTATCCCAACATTCAGTTTTGATTTCTCTATTCAGCTGTGCTGTTAGATTTTTAGCAGCAAGAGGTTTAGAGCAAGAAGACTTGGACTCAGCGACACACTCCGCCACTTTACCATGGAGCCTTGGGCTCTGTCTAACTGGGGGAGACATTGCAAATGATTTTGATGATTTCCTGTTACGTAGTCTTGGACTATGCACAGACTTATTTAAACAGTCCTGCGATACTGTTGATGAATTGGCTGCCGTATTTGTGTCAACTGAATCTTTGTTCCCTGAGCATTCAAACCCTGAGATAATAGAATCAAATATATTGCGCCCATCCGATTCACATTTCACACTAGTATTTCTATTTGGCAAAGTATTTTTAACACAATTAAGATTTGGCGCTGAGACATGATTATCTGTTTCACTATTTGAATCATACTGTACATTTACATGTATATGCATACTTGCACTTTTACTTCCAATCTTGGGCGACTTGCTGAGACCTGAGGATTCTGTGTCATCAGTACAAATCTCCTTCTTTATGAATTCTGTAGAGGGTCTGGGTCTAAATCGAGGGCTGTGCCTCATAGCAGGGGGACTCCCCTGAGCTGGGTGTGCATCTTCTATTTCTGTCTTTATGTGCAAAGGTAAATATTGTTTACTCTCCTTGTTAGTTATATCTATACAGGCAGAACTGACAGGTGAGGTGTTCACACCTGAGGAACTGCCCAGTCTCCTCTTTAATCGAGGACTGCACCTTGGAGATAAAGAGTTCACTATACTCTTACTTTGTATATTGACTGGAGCTGAAACAGGCACAACAATGGATGTTCGTTCCTCGCTACATTCTCGTGAACAATTTGGCTCAGTGTCTTCAAAACTGAAACTCATTCTCTTGTTTGGGGACTTTAATTTTGCACAGGTCTGTACAACACTGATTTCTTGCTCTGGCTTGGGCATAGCTTTTTTGGAAATCCTTGATTTAAAGCGGCCATTTTTACTTCTTTTACTGTAGTACTTCTTGGGCTTACTTGGAGATGCTTTAAATGGTGAGCCACCTGAAACACGAGACAAGGAATGAACACAAAAATTGGCGTACTTATGCAAGTAAATCACATGTAATGTAAAGAAATTAGAAACTTAACGATTTTTTACTTATGCTCTGACACATCTTCATAAGCCAAAATTCCTATTTGTTTTCCTTATCTCAGAACCTTGGCTCATGAAGATGGCTGTGACATGGCTCTTCTGCCAGGATCTGGTCCTTGATAAGGGTCCTGTTTTACCGGGTTTTTTCCCCAAGTGATAGCAAATTGGTAAAACTGTAGCTTGGGTTGGGTACTATTAAACTTAAGGAATTACATAAGTCTAAGATTTTTTTCAATTTCAGCTTCTCAGCCAATCATGATTCAGTATTGCTGGAGTTGAGAAAAATCCTCAGACTTAAAGAAAATTCTTAAGTTTTATATTGCCCAGCCCTGGACCTTAAGCAGCATAGACATCACTGCAGATACTAAACCGTCTTCACAAAAAGAACATACTCTTTCAGACAACAGGTACAATCCCATCAGGGATTTCCAGTTCTTTTTCACAATGAGACTGCTAACATCATTACCAGCTTCTCTTATTCTACCATAGGAAGAGTCATGTATAGCATTTGAGCAGAAATGTTTACTTTAACTTTCCAGCATTGAACGCTTATAAAGAGCTTGAAATGTTGGTCTATGCTTGACACTGAAGGCCACTGATTTTATCTTTTTATGATGGTATGGTATTGTTGTTTAACGTCCCACTCAAGAATATTTCACTTTTATGGAGACGTCACCGTATGCTGGTGAAGGGCTACAAATTTTGCCTATGCCCGGCACTGCTGGCCGTAGAGTAAGGAGGGTTCTTAAACGTGCCAACACTTACTGTGACACTGGGCCTCGGTTTTTACTGTCTCATCCAAAGGACGGGGACGGCCAACCGCGGAGTGGTGCTGATGCGGCTCAAACCCAGATCTTCCGATTCGCAGTCGAACACGCTAACCACTCGCCCACGGAGGCCCCATCTTTTATGATAATAAATATTCAATGCATACCTAGAACAGAACTAACTTTAACAGTTTTGTTCTGATGAATGGTTGATGGTAATTTTCTCTCTATCACCACCTTAGGTTCTGGTAATTTCAGCCCCTGTGATAGAAGAATTTCTGCATCATATCTAGTGATCCCTCGCCTCTTCAGCTCTGCCTTTGTTAGGAGATGGGATTGCTTTTTCAAATTGCCATCTCGTATATCCCAGTTTTCTGCAATGATAAAGATAAGGTTTTATATGACTGTTTAGAGACACTTATTTGATTGTCTTTTCTATATTTTGACTTGAACAAGTTAACCTTCTATGTCCACAAGTTCTTGAGGAGGAGAAGGCCAACTTATATTGTATATCAGTATGACCACTGACCTCACTACAATTTGTTTTGTTTTATTGCTGAGAGGCATAGGGCTTTGATGGATCTTTAATACGACAAAATCCTCTGTGACGCAGCACTTAAGTTTTGAAGGTCCCATTCGCTAACCCCAAACTCATGCCAAGCGCTTGTTTCCTATCAATCTGGACACATTTCTGGGTGTCTCACACAAGAGACAAGTACTGTAACTCCTAATATCTCATAGGGTAATTTCTGTATAGTACTATACTATACTAATATTTCTCCTATGCCCATTTTAGATGGTGATGTGTCACACCCCTTTTCATGACACTCATTCAACAAGATGGGATATTTGCAGTTCCTTAAAAACCAGTTTACTTGAACTTTGGATGAGTACTGCACTTGTCAGAATTTGATGTTTATTCATCATGGATGAGTAGACAAATGGTTTCCCCGAGCCCTTGTTAAAAGTGTCCTTTTAAGATAAAATCTCTATTTTTTTATATTGGGGAATAGAAATATTACCTGCAAATTTTGTTTGCAAGGAGAGGAGAGATTGTTATAAACAGTAAACAAAAATAAACCAGTAACTACCATTTCCATAGAGTGCTGCGCCCGTCATGTCAGCAGCTGGACGATTTTTCTCTGATTCTACTTTTTGCCTTGTTAGTCGATCATCTGTATCCCTAAGACGATATCCTTTATCGCTCTGTGGACTTTTAGGTGTTTCTTTTGGTCGGAAAGCTCCCATTTTTCTCCTGTAGAAGATTGAAAATTAACATATTATCATCTGTATCATTCAGAAATTATTGATTTTGACTTTTTTTAAATTTGTAATCATATCCATTTGTGCGCAAAATTGGCTGATTTTAATCCCTTTGGACAATTTTTTACTGAGTTTTTTTTTTTAGTGAGTCCATCAGCAAAATATCAATTGTTTAAGGATGGACACATGATTTGTGACTGGATTGTTTCCACCACTGATAAAAACTGACTGCAACCATACAACTGAATGATTGTCGAGTGTGGCATAAAACAAAACAAAAACAATAGTGCAGACACTGACACCAATACAAATGCTAGGGGATAGCATAAACCCCCTCTTGGATAGTGTGATCAGACTGCTTACCTTTCACAAGTTTCACATTCACATAAGCAATTACTCTCTCCAAAAAAATCTTCTCCATAAAAGCATGTAATCTCCTCCCCTGGGTCAATGTCTCTGAGGACCTTAACACAAGCTGTGTCACGTCCTGTAGATACAAACTGAAAAGGAACAATGCTTGTGTAACGGCTCTATGTAAACAATGATAGTATTGTATTATACAAAATGAATATTTACAATTTTTGTAAAATTGTCCGTTTGGGATTTAATAAACAGTGGGGACATCTGTTTTGACAGATGTCATAAGCTTGAGGATTGAGATTGTGAATATGGATGCATCTACGTGTAATGCAGTTTGTCACTCTTTCTTGAATCCAATGTAATTTTGAAAATTAAATGACCTAACATTTAACAGATGCTTTGATTCCTTATATCCACCATAACTAATGACTCCAGTATATCTACTAATATTACAGTATATTTCTTTCTTCTGTCCAAATCTATCAAAAATGTGCATAGGTATTAGGTGAAAATAATAGTTTTCCTCAAAAGGACATCTGCAATGCAGTCTCTAACTTCAAATTTACAGATTTAATTTTTTTTCCTAAATTCTTTAAATTGTTCATCTAGTTAGTACTGTTCCATAAAGCCGAAAAAAGTGAAATTATAGCTTTTTACTACTTTATCACTGTGGCTCACAAATTAAACTTCAGATTTGTGGTTATTGCAGCAGATTGAGAATTTGAGAATGGCTAAATGAGTAAATCTTATTAAAATTTTCAATATTTTCATCATCCAGAAACTGGATTATCAGACAGACCTACTAAACAAAAATAAACGTTTGTGAAACACTGATGCCACCGCAGGGCCCCTGTAAGGCAGCAAAGTAATTTAGCAGAAAATAACCCCTATAGTTCACACATATAGTCCAGGTAAATGATTTTTAAAAGTAGGTCAACCTCGAAGGTCAAGGTCTCAAGGTAAAAAATTTGAGTACCCACTGAAAATTCTTGTCACAAAGAATACACATGTGAAATGTTAAAGCCCTATAACTTATCACTCAAAAGTTATGACCAAGGTTAAAGTTTTTGAGAACAGACAAGACAAAAACTAAATGCCCCTGAATCTGCAATTTCACTAGAAAAAAAAGTCCACTCTCTGATTTTTCTGTCATAGATCTAATACTTATTTAAAAGACTTTTGTAATTGACTTAACACATGCATGAAAGGTATGAGGTTACAAATCTTTAAGGTATATGCTCTATCAGAGAGACCAATGTCTTTTCTCAGAAAATCTTTAAAATATAATGGTACCAGAATGTTCTTTAGTAAAAAAAAAAAAAAAAAAATAATGATAATAAAAACAATAAAACAACAACAACTGATCAATCAGGGCTCTATCACTGGTCCTGATTCACTATCTGAAGGCATATTAAGTTGAAGGGTGCTTAATACTCAAGGGCAATAACTCAATCATGTGTGAAAGGCTAGAAGTAGTTGTGCATTACCTCAAATCAAGTCATGCCATCTCAGTATTGGAGGCCTGTAAAAAGCTTGACAAAGCGAAGTTATATTTTTAAAATGCCCAATGGTTAGAAGACTAGAGGTTGTACACAGAAACTTACCCTACAGTTTGCACGACAATCATGGTTTATAAAGCTAGCTGGTCCGAGCCAGAGTTGAGCACAGTTTTTCCTACAGGAATACATAACGCTGAAATCATTAACACCGGGTTTTAGTATATTCTCTTCCTCTTCCGTCGTAAGCTCAGCTATACATCCAACCAACATCTGTATTTTGTCATTTTTGTACCTAAAATTGAAAAAAAAAGATACGTAGTAGAGTTGGTCTATAACGAATCGGCTTAAAGTGAATTCAGTGCTATAAAGAAGAGGAATAAAATCTCAGAAAAGGATTACTTTTAATCTATATATGTAATAATTTCTGATGCTTAAAATGACGGATGCCTATAATGAAGTCAAAAGTCAATCCCCTTTGGTTTTGTTATAGACCAGCTCCACTGAAGAAAAGAACGACCATTATCTTCAGTCTAGTTTATTTGCATTTTAAGGTATTCTGTGATTTTGGGTTCATAATTTGGTTTATCAATTCCAATTTGATATATAATGATTATTGAAAGAACACAGTAACTAGCAATCGAAACTTCTTTCGGTAATCACAGGAAGAATCAAAAGAATTTGTAAGTCTGTGCTTGTTTCATATTTCTAAATTTAGTGGCCTTTTTCATGAAAAATCTTACAATTTAGTCTATAAACCATATACAATATATAGTACAGGTTTAAGCAATGTGACAATTCCCAATCTCGATCCAAAAGTGAAATGGCTATCAAAAAGATCCACGTAGCTGAGTCTTTGAGGTAAAGCAAAGCATCAATTTTTTAATGGACAATCTAATCACTTGGTGTGAGTCAGTTTGAGCGGAGGTTATATTCTTTCTGTAAAGACCCTTGAACACAGAGAGAGAATTCAGCATAAGCCATTGGCTCAGCATGTATCTGGCCAGCTCTTTGCTAGCCCAACACTTCATGCAGATGATAAGCAACGTGCTTAAAGCATAGGACGGCAACAAGCCAATTCCATAGGTCACATGACCCATATTCCATAGCTCTCATATTAATTGTCCAGATGCGCATACATATCAACATGATTGTGTGAGCAAATGAAACAGTACAGACAGAGACTATGGCCTCATGCTGCTGAAATTTCAAACATGATAGATATTTTGCTCGGTGGCACAAGTGACAAAATTTCACTTAAAATATGCCTGCAGACTATAAGAATCTGGAGCAGCGCAATTGATGTGCACCAAATTCACTTTGTGTGCTGAGGCCTTAAGACTTACCAGTGTTTTGTGGCACATATCTTTGCTCCAACCTGTCCTTCCATGGAATACCTGTAGCAGGGCAGTATTTCAAAGCCAGCTCTTCTGTCATAGCATCTCAAATATCTGAATACCTGTCAAATTCAAAATGTACCATACTTAGTACAAGATAATGAGTCTAACTTAGGACAATATTTTTCTATATAATTTTACAACAGCTAAAAAAAATGCATCTGATGTTCAAATGAATCAATCCCACACATGTAAAACTTGCTCAACTTTGCTTGAGATTACAAGTTGTCATATCAACTCTACAGGATCTAATTGCCTAAGGAAAATGATTTCCAGTATTCTTGCACACTGGACAAAGTTGTTTTTAAGCGTGTCATATGTTTACACATTGTCAATTTTTTTGTCTACTATTTCAAAATTGGCCAAAACCCTGCTTGCAGCCAATCAAAACTGATGGCTCATCACTATAAGGATGCATTTGGAGATTTATTTCAGAGAGTTTGTTGATCCTTGTTACAGTCTCTATGAATATTTATGATAGAGTTTTGGATTGCGACCTGCTTAAAACTCTCTAACAAGCCAATTGGATTTGCAGCAGCCTTAACTTGACTAGCCCATGACAGATGTAGTCTCAGTCTAGCGGATTAGTATGAATTTCAAACTGTTATCCTTCAGGGCTTTTTCTGTCAATGGTGAATGTTGGGAAAATTCCATTGGCAAAACAATTTGGAATTTTAATACAAATTGGTGCAAAATTGGGAAAGATTATTTACCTGCCATAATTATGTACTTCCTACACAATGCTGATATGGAAGCTCTTTTCAAATGTATTATGTTCTGTATGACTATGAAAAGCTGGTAAATACCATACATAAATATCACTTCAAGTAATTGGATTTTTTTTGTCAAATCGAGAAAAAACACATTTATTTTGCACTGGGAATGAGGCTGAATATCGACCACGCGCGAACCACAGAAAAAGACCTGTCCTTGTACCATCAGTTATAAATTAGAGAACACTGTCACATGCTCTCACTCACATGTTCTTTAAATACTGCCTGTTGTTGCTTTGATTTGGTAGCCAGGAAAGTTCTAACAACTTCTGTGGCCATTTGATCTCTGAACGCTTTATCATAATTCTGGTCACGTATAAATCGCTGAACAATCAACTTCATCTCCTCTTGTAGTTTGGGCTTCAGGGGTCTGTATCTAGTAACAGAAGAAATTATATTGAAAATTGTTAGGTATAGTAACCAAGAAAACCTAAACAAAAATCTTATGCATCTTAGTATCATATAAGTCATAAAATGAAAGACAGTGAGATGACAATCGTTTCCCGGCTTGTCTGCATCCTGAAATTATTCTTATTTTGTCATATAGTTTGTATTCAAATACTAAAGAAGGCAATCAGTAAACTGATGTATGCTCCCCAAGGCTAACTTTAATTGAGGCAAACTTAAAACTTGAGGATGACCTTTGACCTTGGGTCAAGGTCATTGAACACACGTTCCTCATGAGTAACATTTATGTGAATTATGATCCAGGTCACTCAATACTGGAAGGAGATATGGACAAAATAAGATTTTAAGTCCTAAGTGCAAAAAACCTTGATCTTTAACCAGAGACAAGACACTGGCCACAAGCCAGGGTCATCAGGATTACATTTTGTAAGTATGACCTAAATATATGAAAGGATTTAGGAGATATGGCTCCAAATAGACGCACACACAAAGTGGTGACTATATGCTCCCCTTATGTTTTTCAAAAAAATTATCTATTACATTCTCAGCACATAGAAAAATGAAGACCCAGGCATGTTTGTTTCTGTGTCAGCTACGTTTATCTCACAACTGCCTTAAGTTAGGGGTATTTATGATATAAATAATGTTTTGTCTCCATTCAATGTTGAGCTTTTCTTCAAGTTCTTTGGGGATCCAAAGCTTCTCTATGATCAGCAGATTATTCATGCAGCAGGTCAATTGTGAGCTGGTAAAATATTTAATCCAAATGTAACTAATAGTACCTGACATTCATCTTGTGTGTGCTAAAGTTGAAGTAAGGATCTAAAGTCATGGATGAAGCCAGGTCATCATTCTCACACAATTCTCTCGAGGTCATCCCTGTAGAAGGGGTAAACTTACTGCCCCCTTCAATCACCATTTTCCTGGTCAGAAATCTGCAATATACAATCAATAAAATCCAAATGTACAAAACATCAACAATTTAGAACAATTTGCTGTATAGATGAATGGACAATGTACATATAATTTGTGGTGAACACCAATATTTATCCACATGTTGCATAATTGCCAAGTTTCCCCCAAAAATACAGACTCCTGATTTTGTATGTAAAATGTTGATGATTGCTTCAGAAAAATGCATGTCTCCCTCATGAAAACTTTAATTTTCCTTTTAGTTCTTGGTAAAATTTAGAAACCCCCCTTAGAAAATTTTCAAGTGGGCAAGTCTAATGTTGAAGGTGAAGAATTAGGCCTGTTTTGGATCTCAAAATTTTTAGCTCTGGTAAAAGTTTCATGTTTATCTTGGTCGATATATATATATATATATATATATATATATATATATATATAGTTTCATGTTTATCTTGGTCGATATATATATGTGTCTCTCGACGATGTGTAAATGAGACAACATATTGTAGAACGTCTCCGGTATATGCACCTTCAAAGTTCCTTTCTTTCTGACTCTCTAGGTCACATGGCCAAGTTGCAACATCACTGCAAACCCATAGCCTCATAGGACATTGTTCAATCATATCTTAGAATTACTTACAACTGCAAACTGTACAATAAACATCCATGGATCATACCAAATAACTAACATTGACAATAAACTTATTCAGTAGGAGTATGTGAGCTCAAATTTCGCATTGGACGTTCTGCGAGTATTAGTGTCTCTACACTTTTGACATTTCCCCTATCTAACCTTGTTAGCAACATGAGAAGTGGAACATTGCTAGAACAGCCAAAACAAACCAATCAGCTGTGGGCTTCCGGTTTTTGAACTCTCGGGGTTATCAAGGGATTTTCAAACAATATGATGATGCATTTGAGTCAAAAAATAAATTGTTGACCTGTCATTATGCACAAATACCATATAATAAAACATATTTGTTTAAAGATTAAATATATACTGACGATATAATCTAGTATCTACGTTATGTATCGTCTGAATAAACCGGGGTCACTCTCCTCCGTAGTGAAACAAACGATACCAATAAAAATTTCACGGTTCACTTTCGTGACTTAAACAAAAGTTGAATGTAACAGAAATATCATAGATCGATGTTTAAACAATCAACGTGTTTGCATTCTCCGCACGAGAATGGCAGCATAATCATTTATGATAATTTTACCTGTCCCTTTACACGGGTTGGAATCTGTCCTCATTCGAGAGGAAATTTGTTACTAGTCCAAATCACTTATTCTTCCGCAATATAGTCCCAAACTGTTACCTATTCGGATGTTCCTGGTTCAACCACCATACCCTGTCGTTTCGCCAAAATGATCATTAAAATACTTTTGATCAAAAATGCAATACTGTACAAAGAAATATGGTCAAATACATAAATTAGGTATGTAGCGCAATAATACCTCGTATGGCTAGTTCCGAGTAAATCGGTTCTCTGTTAGCTCTTTTGCATGAGGAGTTTAAAACAAACGAAGTACGGAGGGAAATAGGAATTGATGCAGACGAGACAAAACTTAATCAAACTGATCGCCATAGAAAATCTTCTGTAAATTCGATAATTTGAATTCTTTCGAATTTATCTCTATGCAGCATATATCATGACATCGTAAATGAATGATCTGTCTCATTAGAAATATTTTACATTCGAGCCAAATATGGGGACTATATCAAAAGTCATTTTTGCCATGTGCCATAGTCCTCTGACAAAGCTAAGAGGGGTTTGACAATTTCTGTGCGCATTGTGCACCATGAGAGTTATAGAAAGAATGCTGTTTTCCTCTTTGGTCTAAGCAGGGCTTGAAATTATATTGTAGTACTGACCTATGGCTAGTTAACATCCTAATGGAACAGTAAATATGCTTTTCTGTACTCGGCGTTCTGCCCACTGCGGCACTGGTGCTTCTGTTCACTAAGTTACAGCTGCAACGAAGAAGGTATTTTACTCTTTTGACTTTTCTTGCCCCTTCAAGAAAAGTCAAAATAGTAAAATACCTTCTTCGTTGCAGCTGTAACTACTGTTCACTATATGTTTTTATACTATAATTGACACTCCGGCTTTTTCTGCAATTTCCATGGGGCCGATGTTTGGTCCCATTCCCAATACAAAAAAATATTTTTCCCAATTTGACTGAAAAAATTCCCAATTACTAGAATTGATATCTTTAAATAGTGTTTACCAGCATTTCATAATGATTGCATTAAAGCTTGTTTATTAATAGAAAAAAAACAACAACATAGGAATTGAAAGAATAGGAACATAAATTTCTGCCTGTCAACTGGTTACTAATGAACTCCCTGGATATTTGGGCAGTTTTTCTGTATGCTGATTGCCCAAAATTATGCATGCTTTACTGTATAATGTAGACAAATGGAAATATCCCAAAATGATCCATTGATCTATACCTTAAATTTAGAGTATCCTGTCACATTGCTTTTGATAAGTTTATTTCATTATTGCATGCCTAGAGAATCAAGATTGCTATTTGGTTAGAGTGTTTGCCTACTGATTGTGAGGTCATAGGTTCAAATCCTAATGTCATATTGAAGTTGGTTTTCCCTGTCCTTCGGATGATATACAGGTAGTAAAAAATAAGGTCCTATATGTCACAGCTCTCAGACCATTAAAGAAATCTCACTGCTCAATAGTCATAAGTCATTAAGTGCTGAGCAAAGGCCAAATTTGTTGCATTTCACCAGCATACCTGTAGATGACATCTCTATATAAGCAAAAGATTCTTGAGTGGGACGTTGAACAGCAATAAACCAACTTATCATTACTGCCCAGACCCTACTAATGATATGACCATGTCCTTGTCTCAGTACTCGCATGAATTTTTCTTTGAAGCCAGCAGCACTTTGAAACTAATTTCCTTGGCCACCTTGGAAAATAATAAACATTAAGCACTTTTAGCCATTTAAAATTATATTTTCATTTGATTTAGTATTCTTTTAATTTGTTTTTAAACAGAGTATGCCATCAAATGTAGAAATAAAAGCCTATGTAAAGGACCTTCCCCGCCTCCAAGAAGTTGCTACCAAATTATGTGATGCAGAATCTGCGGTTCTTATACAAGAAGACGTGTTCTTCAATGTTCCGCAAGGAAGACTGAAACTGCGCAAAATAAAGGTATAATATCATATAGGATAAAGACATTATGAGGTATGTCAATGATATAGGAATATTATAGACTTAGTTAAAACTATATTAGCTGTCAGAGTCAAATTTTTTTCTCTAAATGACAGTACTTTGATAAAGCACTCGGCCACTCATCCTGTCCAGGTAAAAACAGCCAAGTGAAGAATGAATTGTTCAGTCTGACTCATCCTTGTGCCGAGTAAAATTTGTGTGTAATGTTTAGTTAAATGTTTTCTGACTGAATTTAAAATCCATTTAGGCATGGATGTGATTCATATAATTTGACAATTGTGTGTTTGATAGGTCAGAATATACACATAATACACAGGTACATAAATCCTACCTTATCATGACATGTGTTTACAAACTTTGAAGGCTTTGCTTGTGTGGGCAGCATCATTCAAATGTTTGAAATTAATGGGCGATGTACCGGAATGATGTACACATAATAACGTACAAATGTCTAATGTAACTTTTTTTTTTAAATAGATTGAGATAAGTGTGATGCCAATTATGAAGAAATACAATGCACTGTATAGCTTGATATTGAAATAATGAAAAGTTTATTCTAAAGTTTTTTTTCAATTGTTGCAACCCTGCATTGAAAATAAGGATACTTCTATGGATATGCTTACGATATGAAATACTGGGGGAGCACCTTGTCTGCTTTGGATATTGTTTTGAATTTCAATGTTGAATTACAAAGACATACAGTTTATGCAATGAATAATTTACATCATTGTGGGATAATTTAGATCTGCTCAAGAATCCTTCATTCAAATGGAGATGCCACCCAAAGCTGGTGAAGAATATTCAGTATCTCAATTTGATCTAGGCATGACACTGTAGACAACTGAGTAGTGAACATTCAGTATCTCATTTTGATTTAGACATGACACTGTAGACAACTGAGTAGTGAACATTCAGTATCACATTTTGATTTAGACATGACACTGTAGACAACTGAGTAGTGAACATTCAGTATCTCATTTTGATCTAGGCATGACACTGTAGACAACTGAGTAGTGAACATTCAGTATCTCATTTTGATTTAGACATGACACTGTAGACAACTGAGTAGTGAACATTCAGTATCACATTTTGATCT
>JACSZP010014924.1:15461-25547 GCA_016161895.1 Pinna nobilis | reverse complement strand
TATTGAGTTTTGAATTTTTAACCAGAAATCAGGCAGTTTAAAGAATGCAGAAATTTTAACCAGGCTCTAAATTTAGTTGTTCGAATGTTGCTCTTAGTTTGCTCTTGGGTCCATTGACACATATTTTTCTGGAAATCACCAAGTCTTGTCGTTGTTCGTCTTTACAACCGCAGTTCAGAGCGTCTCAATGGAAGCGGCAAACTTGTCCTGTCCTTCCAATGATACAGTAAAATACCCAGATAATGTTTCACAGAAGATATCGGCGTGGCAAAGAATACTCAATGTGCCCACCAAAGCATTATGCATCGGTAAAAAAATGTGAAACAATTCGACTTCATCGGGTGACGTCTCCATATAAATGAATATCCTGGAGTAGGACGTTTGACAACAACAACAACAACAACGGTTGATAACGGTTGCAGCTGCAAAATTATTTGTATAGGAACTACTACAACATATCTCGAAGTAATTCGATTTAGTAAACGAGAAACATTATAAAGGAAAATTTATCAACAGATTGCAGATACCATTTTGTCAAATGCGTTTTACGTACAAAAAGAAAAAGAAAGAAAGAAAGAAACCCCACCCCCCAAAAGGCCTTTGTTCATTACAAGGTATAATATTATTGTAGTACTGATAGAATTCGGTAAAATTCCCAACTGACCCTTTATGTGAAGGAATTGTGTATCATGTGATAAAGTTTTTATCAGCTGTTTTTGACAGTTTTGTGATTGATCTTATCTGCATAGTGACGTCATATCGGTAATCCAACAAATAATATTCTGTTGTACGCTTGATCACTAGTCAACAAATGAAAATCATTTTTTTCTTTGAAATGTGATTGGTAAATTCATGAAAGCAAATTTTACGACATACTTTGTTAGACAAAGAGCAATTGTTGGTGAAAAATCCGACTGAAACATTAACCCAGATATCTCGACCTGAATATAAAAGAATCAATTTAAGAAAAATTCCATAAATTATCTCATACACATTCCTCTGATGTAGTTCTTTTAATTGTAATATTTTCTTACTAAAGAGGGTAATGCGAGTAACTCGTAGAACACGTCTTTCTGTTTTTGATCATGGGTCAAAGGAAATGAAATATAGTTCAGAAAGGAATCAGCTTCTGTAAGCAGCAGTCCACGTCCATACACTTGACCTATTTGAATAGAGCGTGTCAAAATGTGTGGTAAAATATTTAGAAAATTCCAAAGTGTCCAGTGGATTAAAATTTATGTGTATGTGTTGCCTGTTATGGTGTATAGAATAGATGATATGCTATACATTTGTATTTAAAAAAACTTCTTTAATGATTTAAATCTGCTTAAGAAAATGGTGTTTTGATACATTACGAAGACAAAGATCCAACAGATGTAGCAATATAGTAGAACGGAAGTACTTAAACAGACGACATCTAGTACAAGGGTAAAGAATATCACATATGAATCCAAATACTAATAAATAAATCTTATTAAGTTTTTGATTGTTAGAAGTTTACAGGTTTTATTCAACACATTTATGCTGTTGTTTTTTCTCTTATTTTTCACGTTTACTTCAGTCAAATCGTTTACTTGCAAATTCTGTCGTGCACTGCTGTTTCATAGCATATAATAAATTTCCAAAAATTCCCGAAACAGATTTTCCAGGAACCTGGGCTCCAATCTTCCAGCATTGAATCTTGATATTTGCTGGCTTCTGAGTCTTTTGTGTTTTCTCTTACCATGCTTTCTGAAAGCACAAATTTTCTGAAATTAGTCAAACAACTATAACGGAAACCCAAAAGTTCTGTTAAGAAAAATGCCTGAAAGTTGTATGCAAATGGAGCACTCGTTTCTAAGATATGATCTCGTGATAACGTACAGCAGCGACACCTGTTTTCACGCCTGTCTTGAGATCTATGTCCTAAGATGTCTATACATCAATTTCATGATGTGCAACTTCAGATAAATCTTATATTTCACTTTGCGCTTTGTCTATATCATTTGCGTTTCATGCTTTTCTCATGATACTCCCTATTGTAAAATTATTTATAACCAGATTGTTTTGTCATTTAGTGCAAGGATTTGTTGAATAGAATCTGTAATGAGCGAAACCAGAACTAATGTCTTCGGTAAATGTTAATAAGCATTGTTTATTTAAAGCGATATTCTAAGAATAAACAGAAAATATAAATCGATTTTTTTTTCATTTTACTCACTGTATTATAATCCGAGAAAATTCGTTGGGAGCAATTGAATTTACCTCCCTCTGGTTAATACAATCAATCCCGTTACATTTGCAACTATTTCATTTTTGCTTATTTACGGGCGGGAACTTACTGAAGAAAACAAATCTCGCAATATGTTCTGACAAATACATGAATTTGAATCATGCAGTATATTGTTATGGTCCCGATATGAGTGTTTCTTGAAATATAGTCCCACAAATGCATGTCATACTACTTTTCTTAAATGTAATGCTTTGCAAAAATTCAACAGTTGCTGTAACCATATACTCTAATACAAACAGGACATTACTTTGAAATTATAGAACTTCGATTCTTGAGGTTGACTTTCATTGTATCCCAAAACATTTTTGATATGTCCCATAAAATCCTTAACGGAATGATTGAGGAAATCTTTAATTTTTTTAGTCGTTTAGAATACGGTATATATTCCTGACAAACTTAAGTTTGAATAAGAATCAAATTTGAGAGAGAGAGAGAGAGAGAGAGAGAGAGAGAGAGAGAGGGGATAGAGAAAGAGAGAGAAAGAGAGAGAGAGCTTCCGAAACTACTTGTAACACAAGAGAAAAAAGTCATTCTCGACAGATTTCAGACATATGAAGTTTATAACGCCACAGACCTTAGTATAAACCATTTACATTCCAAATTAATAAAATGAATGTTAAGTTTACAGATTATATTAACATCGAAATGATGTATTTAAACAATTGTGGCCCGGATCTCTGTAGAATATCAACTTCCTTGCAAACCCTCGCGCAGAATTACAATGAAACTGACCATATGGCAGAATGCCCTCTTGAAGTCTCCTCATCAGAAACGTTTTTCTCCTTAACCAATCATAAAGTTCATCTGGTGAGTTCTGGATCTGTTAGGATATCGCTTATTTGTTGGACATACAGGAAAACTCATGATACAAGTTTCATTAAATCTATTCTTAAAAAATCATCAGAATCCCCCTCTATTAAAATTTTATAAATGTCTAATCCATTGTCATTATCTTAAATTAATTGTCATGAAATAAATTACAATGTTGCAATAGTCAAAATAATTAATATGCTATTATTACTGTATATAATATATGGATATAAATTCTAAATCTGCTTAGTTCAATAAATCTTTACTGTATTATGTTAGGATTTCTGATGAGTTTTCAGATGAATTTAAATATGGAATATAAATTTTTGTTAATTTACTCTGTCTGTTTTATGAAAATAATAGTTATTTGTATTTTTCTGTGAAGTATTCCTATTCTGTAAATCAAGATTATCTTCACGTCCCCTTACTCAAATTTATTTTGTAACCAGTGTGTAAGCCCCGATAAAATCATCTGTTAGAGGTCAATCTATGGAGATGAGTCCCTAGACTATAAAATGACGAGCCGATGACATGACAACCAAAGCATAATACCATGGTAACAGTTTGTGGCATGTAAATATAGAGTCTTTATTTATTTCAGAAGAGCGTGTTGGTCTACATAGAGTTACACTCGAAATACAATCAAATATCTTGACAGGAACCACATGTGGGGGACGCTTTCACGCTCAAAATCACGGTTGAAACATATACCGTATTTTAATGAGAGATAGGAATTTTAAATTTGTTTAACGTATCTGATAGACGCATCCAATCCTTAGTACAATGCTCGTCTTTGTCTCTTTGTTTTCTGGAACTCTATGCGTAGTATATAAGAGTGTTGTATGTCCTCTTCAAAAGCGAGCTTTTATAGAAAACATTTACCAAAATAAAAAGGTGGTATAAATAGAGGAACACTGTATCTCTGTCTACACATGTTGTAATTTTGCAATGATAGAATTGTGTCTACGAGAATATATATTTAAAACACCGGATATACAGGGGAGTTTTGATGTAGATTTTAATCTTTTTGACATTGATAATTCCGGGAATATGAATACAGCGTTACAGAGAAGACTGCTCTACAGAAATATTTATCAAGAGTATTAATTCGGTTGATTTACTTGTGGAATGCTTAAAGAATACTGTAAATCAAGAAATTTTCGCGGAACTTTATTTTAGCGAATCAACGGTCATATACTAATTCGCGATACTTTATTTTTGCGTTATGAATTTAAGTTAATATAATGTGTTGTTTGATGCATTTTAATATCCGGTTATTATATTCAGCGAGTACTTTATTTTCGCGAATGAGTTCTCTCGCGTAATTCCGCGAAAATAATATTATCGCGAATATTACTGAATTTACAGTATATATTATTGCCTTATTATACTTAAAATGACATTTTCTTATAATAAAATATTGCTTTATTATACTCTTTTTTAGACAACGGTGTTGGTGAGTATATTTTATTTATTCTTAATGCCCGGCAAATATACTTCTGAGTATTGTTTTTTCAAAGGCGAATTGAAAACGAATGTGTTCACTATGCTTTCACTAATAGCACGTATGTGTTTGTGGTTAACGTGCACAAAATAAGATTCAGTTGACTATTAAGCTTTTTGTTTTTTGCTTTTGTACCGGTACCGGTGTTAAGAAATCTGTAAACAAACATAACCTATATAGTATACCGGTATTACAGATTACTGTGTGCAGGGTTGTTTTCGTCCTAATGCTCTTACAAACAGTTTCGCCTAGTTTTAAATTCGTGAAGTGTTGTCTTCTTTCTATTAAGTGATTAAATTCGCCAAGTTTTGAATTCGCTCACTGACAATGGGGGCGAAAATAAATTGGGAACGAAAATTCCCTTTTATAAAGTATTATGTATAACATAGTAGTAATGTAGATTATAACATTATAACCGTGGTTTTATCAATGCATAGCTTAATCATTCTATTCTTAGGAAGATTGATATGTTGTAGTCAGATATTACTTTAACAATCTGTCTTTTAAAACTCTTGTTCTGTCTTAATTCATTTCGTCTTTTTTTGCATTATTTTTTCTCAATCCCTTTTGGGTCTGTCTACAGTAAGAAAACTGGCAGGAATATAGCTCCTTACAAATGTGCAGTTTCACTTGTGTTGTTATAATTGTAGTATTTTACTACTATTGTTGGTTTCTGTATTTACGTGTTATTCAAACCAAGTTTTCTTACGTAGACATGGTTTTAATGCATATGAAATTGTTCTTATTTATTATATCACACTATGTTATAAACAAATATGAGTAACGTTAGAATACTTTCGCGCAATTGTCGGGGATTTGGTGATGAGAAGGTCAAGATAAAGAACAATGATCGATCTCACTATTTGTATAGCAGATACAAAATATAGAGTTGAGCAAACGCGGAACACTAGACACATCAGAGGTGGGATCAGGTGCCTAGGAGGAGTAAGCATCCCCTGTCGATGTGAACAAAAGAAAGGGAGTTTTGAATATAAAAGAAATACCAAACATATTTCTTGCAAGACACACATTTCACTGACGTTATTAGTAACCAAATACTATTGTAGTAGGGATACCATTGTATATTCAGTAACTGTAAATGAAATTCACGTCAGATGGCTATTCATTAACAATAATTTTGAATTTAAATGTGTGGGTTAAATGAAAGATACCAAGGGAAACTTGTTAGTTTGGGTTAAAAAAAGTTGTTAGTTTTGGTTTAAAGTTGAGTGATAGAAGCAGTAGAATGCTATGATAATTTCAATAATGATACATATATCATTATAATAATTTGTTGAGAATTCAACTTCGTTATAGCTCCAACAAAAGACTGCAATAATTATATTAATTTAAATTATCCACAAGGATGACAAAGAATCTTAAAAATAATAAGGGATAGAAATTTCAGAGATATTGCCAAATTAAAAAATAATGTTACGAACGTTTTACTTCGAGATGGAAATAACAATTTCGCAGGGTCGACTGGATTTTTTTAAACTCCGTCTTTGTTTTACTGGAGGTATATACCTTATACTTTATCCTTTTATTTCATTGAAATATTTCTCAAAGTAATTGATCATGTATAGAGAAAGGTAACTTTGAATCTGGTACATGTATACCATTTAATTCTAAAAATTATGGATCGGTTAAGCATATCTTTTTTTCAAAATGTTTAGCTTTAGCTTATGGTTAAAGTTTTCGGTTGCAACTGGTCTGGTATAGGTACATGAAATGATTAGAGCTTACTGGTCCTTTAAATATGGAGGAATTTTAGACTTGACTGAATTATAATGGATGATATTACTCAGGTGAATAGCATCTAGTCCTTTATTCGAAAATGGAAGACCAAGAAATGCTTGTTTTTCTGCTGCCACCGTCCCGGCAGTTGCAGACAAGAAAAGCTCAAAGGAAGCGAGAACCAATATCTAGGATAATAACTGATAGTTTCTAAGGGTTAAAATTGCAGTCTAAGAAAATGTTTTCCAAGCAGCATTTGTAGATTGAATTCAGTCTAGTAAGTGGCAGTGAGTATAGCTTCGTGCGGATGTGATGAATACCCAATGATTTTTTTGTATGAATGATAGTAGGGGTCATTGAATGAAGCATCAAATGTTTTGGTGATGTATAGTGGCGATGACCATGGCTAAGCCTACGTCGGGGAGAAACATTGAAAATGTTCATCCCATTACCGAGCTACAAGAGGGGTTTGAGAGAAAACCTATACAATAAATTTTATCAATGCAACCATAAGGTGTTGCAGTTCCCAGTTCCCGTATCCAATATTCTCTTTGTGTATGGAGAGGTGTTGCGATGGTAGGATTATTTGTCTAATGGTAAATGTTTCCGATGATGTGAACTCGCATTGACAGTATTGAATGATCAGTTAGGATGAAATGCCGATAAACGATATCGTTAGCATTGTTATTGATGCCAGAACGATGACTGTTAATACGTTTACGAAGTTCGCCCTTAGTCACGCCGACATATACTAACCCGCAGAAATAACACTCCAATCCGTAGACAATGTTGTTCGATTTACAGTTCAGATCATCATAACTCCTAGTGTAGTAAGATATGACTTGTTGGTTAAATTGCTGGTACTTGAGGGTCTGTTACCAGAATTTTGCATGTTTGGCATTTTGGCTGTGCACTTTATTATACTACAGCAAATTAAGAATTGTTGAAATGAAAAAAAAAATAATAACTTCCCTGACGATTAAAAAATTCTGATAAACATGCCTGTCTCTGTTTTTTTTTAATAGCATGAAAAAGTCGGCCTTAAATTTTACCCCTCTCGTTTATGAGGGACCTTACTTCCGCTACGGCGATATTACATTTATATTATAGGTTATTTAATTTTTAATTTACCACAAATTATATTGAATGCACACTTTTCTGTAAGTTTCTGTCTTAAAACAGCTAATGGAGATTAGTTTGAAAGGATTTGAAGTGTACGTGACTTCTAAGGTTGAAAAATAATTGAAATCGTATCATACAGGTATTTGATCCTACATTGCATAACAAAAACAGTGTCTGACGTCTATATTTCCGATTGGCAATTCAGTCAGCAAGTATTCATCTCTCCTTGTCTCTCTCTGTCTCTCTAATAACAAAATATATGCCAATAATTGACAGGCAGTTTTGTGCTAGCTCCGTGTGACATCTTGCATTGTTTAAACACTTATCCAGTGGGTATTTGTTCATATAATTAATTAATCTTTGTTATTTGGACTTGTCACTTATCTAAACTCTTCTTCCATCTGTGGAGAACTATGTGTTACTAAGGATATACACAAAGCTTAATTATATTTACCAACGGACGTCATATCAAAATCTCAGTTATAAAACAAATAACTTTTGTTGACTTTGCTGAATTTTTTATATCAACAATTTATCACTGTCAAAACATCTGTTTTCTGAAAATGAAAAATTACTTCTAAGCTGTTATTTGATTTAGTTTTATTAAATTTCTGATTTGAATAATTGATTACTATAGATAAATCATATCTAAGTCTTTTAACTAGATACGCTTTCGTGCACACACACACACACATACACACACATGCGCACACAAGAACGCACATCAACGCGCTGTAGTTACGCTTTCGTTCATCCGGGCTCTGTATACATGTATTCCAAAGTAGAAATAGGATTTTAAGATTATATTTTCGTTTGCAAACGGAACATTTTATTTTTCTCTACAAGTAACTTTGGAACAAAAGCTTTCGGACGACGGAGGTTCCATCAAAAATACATTTAGTTAGATAATAGCAAAGAAACAACAGGATCTGATTTGAAACAAAACCAAATTCCAACAATTTTTAGGGATCATCACAGACTTAATATTGTATGCCTCTGGGATGATGAAGTTTTGAGTACCTTTCCGGGTTGAGGTCATGGACTTATTTCAATCGTAAAAACTTTTCAAAAAAAGATGAAAATAGAACTTTGAAGACAAATTTATATCAAATTCTATACAAGTTCAAAATAAACCGGCCGGGATATACCTCCAAAGTCTTAGTTTCGATATGCCCTATAGCGTGGTGGTATTTGTTTTCTTTTTATATGGTTGTTTATACGGTTCCTCTTTTTTTCTCTTCAATTTTTTTTCCTTTGACTTTACTTTTATTTGGATTTGGTTGTGTGTGTTTGTTTCTTTTTTCCTTACGTTTTCTTTCCTTGTTTTGTTTTTTTTTCTAATTCATTTTATTATTTTTTTATTTACTTACTTTCTGCTTGTTTTTTTTAAAATGTAATACCGGTATGCATGAATACGATTAAATAATGCATAATGTCAATGTAAAAGCTATTAAAGTAGCTGAAGTAGAAGTTACCAAGGGACATTCCAAATTAAATATGTCAGCTACAGACAATATCGTGGTCAAAGCAAAAAGGGAGACAGAACTACAAACAGAAATACACAAATACACTTATAGCTAAAAACAGAGTAACACGAACCCCACTAAAACCGGGTTGAGTTCAGGTGCTCCGGAAGGGTAAGCAATTCCTGCTCCGCGCGCGGAATCCGTCGTGTCACATAGATTTCGAATCTCAGAAAATGTCAAGTTCGGTTATAGTCATAAACGTTAAAAGAAGGACGGGATCAGGTGTATGACAAGGGGAACATATTCCTCATCACCTGTAAAATCGATGTTTTATAACGGTCAACCAGGTCATGGTGGCGACTGTAAAACTTTCGAAGAGAGACTTCAATCGAACCATTTATTTATTTGTTGTTGTAATATTCCGCACGTTAGCGTTATTCTTGTCATATAAATCATTATGACATCAAGCTGACGCAGCTTTCAAAATGTTTGAGCTATACTAAGGATTATTAATATGCAGTATGGGGTGTTAACGTCTCGACAACTACTTTGACACGGGGCCTCTATAATAAGTATCCGATTTAAGCAATGAAGGGATAAAAGGTATCAAATTATCATTCTTCCACAAAACAATATACCACTTCGGTTCGGTATGTGGGATAAAGACAGATCAGAAAGCGAGTTCGCATCCCTTTTAACCGAACACAACCGCGGTGGGACATGTACTAAGTGTCCCCTGTTGACCAGTCACACACGTCATAGTATCAAGTGTCCCTTGTAGACCGATCAAACCTGTCATAGTAGTACATACCCCTTGTTGACCGGTCACACCTAAAAAAAAAAAAAGAAGCACGTGTCTCCTGTGGACAGATCACACCTGTCATAGTAGCATGTGTCCCCTTTTGACCGGTCACACCAATCGTAATTGTGTGTGTCCCCTTTTGACCGGTCACACCAATCGTAATTGTGTGTGTCTCCTTTTGACCGGGCACACCCATCTTAAGTATATGTGTCTCCTGTTTACCGGTCACACCAACCTTGATTGTACATGCGCCCTGTTGATCGGTCACTTCAGCTGTAGTACCGTTTATCCCTGTTGACCGGTCACACCAGCTGTAGTACCGTTTATCCCTGTTGACCGGTCACTCCCGTTTTAGAAGTACGAGTCCAACATC
>JACSZP010014920.1:0-23528 GCA_016161895.1 Pinna nobilis | reverse complement strand
CAACAATACAACAACAACACATCTTATCCAGAACACTTCATCATGATAGTCCTTGCTGATACTATGTGAAAGTGAGGCTGCAGTGGCTCTGTGGTTAGCATTTTTGCCTTCCGATTTTGAGGTCGTGGGATTGAATCTGCAACGTGGTTGGCTGTACCTGTTCATCAGACGAGACAGTATAAAATAAGGTTCTGTGTTACAGTAGGTGTTGGGGCATTAAAGAACCCTCACTGCTCTATGGCCATAAGTGCCAAGCATGGGCCAAATTTGTTGCCCTGTACTGGCACATGGTGACATCTCCATATGAGTGAAAGATTCTTGAGTGGGTCGATAAACAACAATTCAACAAACCAACCATATTAATAAAGCCTTATTGTGTTAAGAGATATTTTCTAAATGAAAAAATTGAAATAGCAAAATCTGTACAAGTATAAATCTGTGTGACCAGAACATTTTTTGTTTTTAAAATACCAAAGTTTGTGTAGCATTAAAGACTATGACCAACCATTTCCATTGGTAAACTTGCCCATGGAACAAGATTATAAATCTATAGAAGTAAACAAACAGTAGCCAAATCATCTTTATCATTGATTAAATGTCTGAAATGCACACCAGTGTCAACAAAATGTAACAAATGAATTGTTCACTATTTGTTTATTTATAGTAAATGTTTGCCACATTTTTACATTTAGGGTAAAGGTAAGGTTGTACAGCCCAACTGATGTAGTTATTAAAGTCAATGACCTTTTTGAAGGTTCATAAGTCTCCAGATGATTGACAAATGCTATCGATAATAATCAAGCAAGTCATGTTATGTTCTTGGCTTTGATGTCACACTTACACTTAGGGCAGCCATTGTTCAGAGATTAGTGTATTTGCCTTCTTATCGTGAGGTCATGGATTCAAATCAGGCCCATGCTGCAGTTGGATTTCCGTATATCTTTCGGATGAGGCATTACAAACAAACTTCCCATATCAGAGTGGGTGCCAGCACATTAACCCTTTCAACACCACAGACCGAAATAGACTGGTCCAGACAATAGAAAAGAGCATACCATTCTGATACTTGGGGTTGAAAGGGTTAAAGAACATTCACTGCTCATTACTGCCATAAGTATGGAGCATAAGCCAAAATTGAAGACAGCAAACCTGTTAATGATCATGTATCGCTCAGGTACTAATGCTTTCCAAAGCGACATTATGAGAGCATAATGTCCACCTAAACATTCATTAAAAATTTTTGTTCATCACATGACTACATGTACAGTGGAGCCTTGCATAACAACCACCTTACAAAGGAGACCACCTTGCAATATAGACCATCAAAATTAAGTCTGTTTAATACTGTAAATCCAGAAATTTTTGCGGAACTTTACTTTGGCGAATCGATAGCTATGCAAATATTAACTACACTTTATTTTCGCTCCTGTGAATGTTAAGTATTATAGTTTGTGTTATATGATGCATTTTAATTTCAGGTTAGTATATTAAGCGAGAACTATATATTCACAAGTAAGAGCTCTCGCGTAATAACGCGAAAATAAAATTCTTGCAAATAAAACTGGATTTACAGTATTATTTTTGGCAATGCAAACCTTACATACATGTAGGAGACTGCTTTACTAATCAGACCATATTTAGCTAATCTCTTGGGTGGTCTAAATAGCAAGGTTCCATCCTATATGATTTATTTTAACAAAACAAAAAAATCTGTCAAATTCCCATAGTTCCGATGCATATTATGATAGTGACCAATCATTTTCCATTTTAGTTAAGTGATGTGCTGCAATCAAATTTCTAGGATTTATCATGTCATGCTCTCATAAAAGATGTTGGGCTGCCGTGGCCTTGTTGTTAGTTTTTTCGGCTTCAATTTGAGAATTCCAGAATTGCTCCAGAATTCGAGCCCAAGCTATGTCACGATTGGCTGTCCCTGTCTTTTGGATGAGATAGTAAAAACCGAGTTACTGTATCATAGTAGGTATGGGCACGTTAAAGAACCCACCCTGCTCTACAGCCATTAGTAATGAGCATTGGCAAAATTTGTTACCCTTCTCTGGCACAAGGTGACATCTCCATAAAAGTGAAATTTTCTTGAGTGGAACTTTAAACGACAGTACAACCAACAACAACCAACCTTATATCAGATGTGAGTCCTGTAGACTAGATTTCCATAGCTACAACATCTTTTATTTCTCATACATTCTCCAGGCCCCTGGATGTCTTATTGGATTAGTTTTTTAGTGGACAGAAAAGATGTTTGTTACCTAATAAAGTCAACGTTGTGACAGAATTAACATGTAGCAAGAAGAATGGATCTGTCAGCTTCGCATGCCTGTAGTCTGAGACAGGAAAACTTGGCAATTCTTTGCAGTCCAGTAATTTGCAATAAAAGAAGATTTCTTCACTGATTCTGTTTGAGGCAATAGCTGGGAAAACATGTCAATTCTGCAATTAAAATGTCGATATCAACAGATCCCTGTTTGGAAGAAAACTGCATCAGTGCAGATAATGTCAGTAACATATACATGTACAGTTTGATCACGCTATCCAGACCACCTAAGTGGCTTACTAAAATCTCTGAATAATGAGGTTGTCGTCTATGTGAGGTAGAAATAGCAGCCAAGATTAATGATAAACAGACTGAATTTTGATGAGACTTTATTTCAAAGTGTCTTTAAGTGAGGTGACCTTTAAACTTGGTCCCACTGCATGTAATGTGTCATAGAATTGTTGTTTATGTGTAGATTATCTGAATATACTGTGTATATCTCTGCACAGCGCTACAGATATAGTGGAGGGAGCTCTAGCCAAGATATCATAGCATTGTATTTTGGTTCTCAAACACTTCTCACAGCCTCTGGTTCAAATCCTAGTTGATCCTAATGACACGAGAGCATGTGATAGTTTTTTGCCATAGGTTAGTGGTTTCACCATGGTACATCTGTAGACAAGGTTTCAAATTATCCATCAACTGGACACCAACCAACCCGTTTCACTGTCAGTGTCGGCACATGAAGGAACCCTCATTGCTTATTGGCCGAGCATAGGTCATATTTATAGCCCTTCACTTGCAATTATGATGACATCACAATATAAGTAAAAGATTCTTGAGTAGAACATTAAGCAATTAAGCAAAAATACAGCAAATACTGCTAATCTCATACATCACATCCATACACATGTGTCATTTGCTTGATATTTTCTATTTCAGGCAGCTGAAGTGGTTTATGGGAGATTGGGAGCCAGGAAAACCCACACGCTGGCCATCTGGGGCTGACCTGGTGAAAGCTTCCCTGAGGAAGTCACAACCGACAAAGAGAACTGGTATGTACATTTGTAAGCATAATCTGTAAAGAAACGTACAGAATATGTGCGGGACTAGTATCACCAATTGTGATGAAACGTATCTTTACAAAATCTTACCACTGAAGTGATGTAAATGTGGGACATCATCTTTTGGAGTCACTTCATCACTATTGGATACACTAGTCTTGCACAAATATTGAATTGGGTATTATGAAGTACACGAAGTAGCTCCATTAACAAGAGCTTCATCGAAGTGTAAGATCTGTCTCACTGACTGTGGGCACTTCTTATGTCAGAAGCTAAAATTTTATTGCTTTCTCATATTTCTCTTTCTCCTTTGTATGATTTTGGGTTTTTGTTTTTGTCTACATTATTCATGCCTCAATATAGAATTCCTTTGTTTAAGCTGTTACACTAATGTTTGATTTCCATCCTTTGTTTTCTGGACTATTTCATTACATTTTTTTGTTGCTGCAAATTTAAAGATAATTCAGTTTACTGTACCTAGTGTTCAGTTTCTAATGCATATTGCAACCATAATTATGTTATATATAATTCACAGGAACGGAATTCAGAAGTTATCCATATGAATTAACTGTTTAAGATAAATTATATTCAAATCTATGAAAACCTTTAAACAACTTGAGGGACAAGGACAATCCTATGTGTAATAATTTAATTACAAGTATCATTCAATTGTTAATGTTTATTCCTTCATATCTATAGGGACATTGTACCTGTTTTAAACTAATGGCAGAGTAACTCTTGATATCTTTCCACTGTTGGAGGAACAGCCCCACCTTTGCCATCAAATTACACATACAATAATGTCATTCCCTTCACATCCTTCTCTCAATGTTTGCTTTCTTATGGATGCTTAGACATGAACTCTGTTCTGGCTTTTTTTGGAAGTACAATCAATGTATTTTTTACTATATACTGGAAATCTTATGTTTTAACCCTTTCAACCCCGAGTATCAGAATGGTATGTTCTTTTCTATTGTCTCAGATCAGTCCATTTTGGTCTGTGATTTTGAAAGGTTTAAAGCACTCGCTGTATCACATATGGAAAGCAAATAACCTCACTCTGTTGTACAGTACAGAACACCATAACTTGCCAACAGGTGCTCCTTTTATGCCCCCAGAAACTATGTTGGTACCATAATATTTGACCTTGTGACCTGGACCTTGGACTTTGACCTACTTTTGTAAAACTTTAACATTGGCCATTACTTCTGATTGGTAAGTGATAGGGCCTTCATATTTCACATGTGTATTCCTTGTGACAAGACCTTTCTGTTGGTACCATAATTTTTGACCATGTGACTTTTACACACATATAACTAATACTGTAATATTCTTAATATCTGCTATCTGGTGGCATCATTGTTTCACAAACACATCTTGTTAATGCTTTATAATGTGTCATTCTGTATTGACTAGGACGGCCATTCATGCTAAATATTATTGATTAAAAATGCACTCATGGCTTAAACTGCTTAATGCAATGTTACACTTCAATGAATTCAATGTACAAATTCATCATTCAACATTCATGAGGTATGCTTCACAGCAGGTTCAATCAATCAAGTTCATTATGACATTAATATCATTCATCATATAAGAAGTGAAGCTCATTTTGAGAAATATTGTACATAAGATATTGAATGATTTCAGAAAGTTGAGATATGTGTACCGTTAGAGAATCTACAAGGGAATTTGAGATTTGTGTACCATTTGAAGGATATTGAGATATCTACTACAGCATTGTAATGATGGGTTGTGTCAGCTTGCCAGACAAGATTTATAGCTGTCTGGTAAATGATTTTATTTGTATGTATTCATAACTCACTGGTGAAATGATTGAATTAAACATGACACAATGGATACATAAATCAATACCAGAGATTAATGATAATCTTGAACATGCATTATGTAAGCTGTCAGATGAAGTCCCTATAGACTCTGTTGTATGCTGAGAAAAACACTGATATTGCACAGTAAGTAGAGCCAATAAACCGGAGGCAATTACAACAGGAACTGAAATTGTAGCTGTGCAAGACATTATCCCAGATTGGTGGGATGTATCATTGTTTAATGTTCCACTCTAGAATCTTTCACTTATATGGAGATGTGACCAATTCTGCTGAAGTGTAACAAATACTTATGACTTACGCTTGGCTATTATGGCTTATTGAGCAGTGAGGGTTTGAACCCACTACCTTATGACCAGAAGGCAAACATGCTATCTGTTACAGCAATCTCCTTATCTCAAGAACATTCCATTATCCTGATACATAAAAAAGTAATCAAAAAGGATCAAACAGTATATTACGCTACACACAGTTTCCTAAAGAATCTCTAGGCTTTCTTGTATGACGAAGGGCTTCCAAGGCNNGGATGAGACAGTAAAAACCGAGGCCCCGTGTCACGGTAGATGTTGGTACATTAAAGAACCCTCCCTGCTATACGGCAGCAGTGCTGAGCATAGGCAAAATTTGTAGCTCTTTACTGGCACACAGTGACGTCTCCATATGAGTGGAATATTCTTGAGTGGGATGTAAACAACAATACCATACCATACCATCTTATATGACGAGAAAAATTTAAATATCTTACAGTTGGTAGATAAGCCAATAAACCTCTAACAATTAGGAGAAGAGCTGGATTTGTAGCTGTGTTGTAGATTAGTCTGGGAACAATGACTTATCCTAGCATGGAATAAAAAATCTTGATTGGTTATAAAATCTTTATAATGATTCATGTGTCTTCCCAAAGAGTCCCTAGACTCTAATGTATATTGAAAAAAAAAATCACCTCAGGATGTTGTACAATCAGTAGCACCAATAAACCTCTGGCAATAACAAAATGATGTATTGGAAATTATTCCAGGAACAATAAAGTTTCCTAGAGTATGAGAAAATCATCATATGCATCATACATTGCTTTCCCTATAAAACTAAAGAATAAAATGTACAGTGGAACCTTGCTATAAAGACCCCAAGTGACAGGTTAAATTTGGTCTGTTTAGTGAGGTGGTCTCCTAAGGCGTAGCTCACATCAGCCTTGCGACGGCCGTACATGTACACCTGTCTACAACCAATTTTTGAGGCAAATAAATGGGTTTTGAGGAGCAGGCTTGAGAAGTATTGGCAAAGCTGCAGGGCTGTCATAACGACACAAGCATATTTTCGACAGCATATTTTCGATGCGATTTTCAAGCAATTTATGCAGTTCCAAGGGCAGTCATACAGATTTGTTGCAAATTGTCCACGATATCCTAGGACTATTGTATTATCAAACAAATCGCAAGGCTGATGTGAACTAGGCTTTCGCGAGGTGGACATTGGGCAATTGTCTATAATAGTGGTAAGCAGACTTAACATTGATGGTCTGTGATTCAAGGTGGTCTTTAGGCGAGGTACTGTATACAGGGAAATATTCGCTCCCGTTTTATTTTTTCCCCTTTTGCCCTCACCGTTTGTGGGCGAATTCAATACAGGGCGAATTCAAAACACTAAATTCATTGAACAGAGCTCTGACGGGACTGGGCGATTTAAAACAGGGCGAAACTGTTTGCAAGTAGATTAGGGCAAAAATAACACGGGTGAAAATAACCTGTATACAGTATTACTGTATATGTACCTATATCAGAGAAATTCCTTTTGAATAAACTAAAGTACATGTAATGCAAATGGAAAATTGGCTCTAGAGTAATAAGCACGCAGTATAGTGTCAGATATAGATTTTGCACTACTTTGATTTCATTTGTCCTTCAGGTGCCTCACAGATTGTCATTTCTTTTATTTACTGCCAGACTTCTGAGACAGTCTAACCAAATCAATAAAATTCAATAGGTTCCTGGGATTTGTCTGGGATAATACTTGTTAATTAAGTAATACAAAAAAACCATAAAAGAGGAAATTAAGGTCAGTGACAAAGGGCACTGGTACTGTCTGTTGGTGATGGTTTTGTTCGTGAAAGTATATTGCTATAATATATAGTTTTGAGTTAATTTTGAACACCATTTTGCCTATGATTAGAAAAGACCAAACACGAGACGTTCCAAAGTGTGACCGATAGTGTTGTGCGGTGGTGGTTGGGTATAACGGTGTGTCGCCATCATTGCTGGGGAATTCTAGTTTGCAACACTTTAACCTCCCATCCTTTACCACAGTCGCTTGAAGTCTCCTCCCTAGCACTAGGTGCTAGGGGGGAATAAGTAATAAAGTTCCTTTGTAGATTTAACAAAGTTTATTTCACACACAGCGAAACATATATACAGAAGTTGAACATAAATTTCCTATTTGTATCTTGAGTCTCTCTCTATCCTGTGTCTATCTATCTTTTTTTCTCTTTTTTTTTTTTTATTTTTCATCACTTAAATACTTATACCGAAAACTACTTGTAATTAACATTTTACTCATTGGTCAGTTCTACACCTAAACTCATTTACATAAGGTCAGCCTACTTTTTACTGACCAACTAAAGATTTTGCTCTACTACAGACATTAACATATTTACAGAAACAGAACAGAAAATAAAACTGAAATTTTGTTAAATTAAAAAAAATTACTTTTTAATATAAGTGTGGGTTGTTATGGGTTATAATAGTTTTCATTATAAATACAGTGGAACTTGTCTTGAGAGACCGGGACAGATGGTTTCATTTGACGGGCCTTGTTGATATGATTATCTTTTTATAAATGGTCTTTCAAGATTTGTGGTCTGGGGCCTCCCTGGCCCAGTGGTTAGTGTGTTCGACTTCGAATCGAAGGGTCCGAAGTTCGATTCCCACAGTGTCACTCCGCGGTTGGCCGTCCCTGTCTTTCGGATGAGACGGTAAAAGCCGAGGTCCCGTGTCACAGTAGGTGTTGGCACGTTAAAGAACCCTCCCTACTCTACGGCCATAAGTGCCGAGCACAGGCAAAATTTGTTGCCCTTCACCGGCACACAGTGACGTCTCCCTATGAGTGAAATATTCTTGAGTGGGACGTTAAACAACAATAAAACAAAACAAAAAGATGGGTGGTCTCTCAAGAAAGGTGCATAGTCCCACAAGTAAGGTTCATGATATTTCATTTGTCCCATAAAAAGTACACAAATCATAATTCAATATATGATAGGTGTGTCATAGAAGACCAAACTAATAAAGTGAAGTGTAACAAATTAGGTCTATGCTCAGGACTTATGGCCATTGAGTAGTATGGGGTCTTTAATGTGACACCACCTACTGTGACATGGGAACTTTGTTTTTATTGTCTCATCGGGAAAGCCATTCAAGACGCTGCACTTACACAAAACCTTGATCTCACTATCAGAAGGTGAATCACTGAGCCACAGTGGCCCATGAATCTCACTTGGAAACACTGGGTAGTTGTAATCAGTAAATGAGCAGTATATATTCCTATTAGTCTGTCCACTGGACTGGAAACTCAGATGAGGTCATTTATGGAGGATGATAACCCTTTCTACCCTAAGTATCAACATGGTATGCTCTTTTCTATCATCTTAGACCAGTCCATTATGATCTGTGGTGTTGAGATTGTTAATACAGATTTCTTTTTGGCCGATTGTGAAACAAAATCTGTCTTATGAAATGGCAAAGTCCGTCTGTCCATCTGTCTGACCGTCCATCTGCATGAACAATTTGGCTTAGCTCTTGCGTTTAGATCCTTTGTGGGTTGACCCTAGGTCATATCTCTTTGAAACTTCATATGTAGATAGACTTTGACAAGTACTACCTCTCACAACCATTATTTTTTAGTTTTTGAGGGGGGGGATGAAAAAAAATAATGGGGGGTTGGACAGCTGTCAGTATCAACAATTTGGTTTAGCTCTTGCGTTTAGATCCATTGTGGGGAGACCATAGGTCATATCTCTTTGAAACTACACATGTAGATAGACCTTGATGAGTACTACCCAACACAACCTTTATTTTTGAGTTTTGGAGGTGAGATAAGAAAAAATAATGGGGGATGGACTGTCAGTATCAACAATTTGGTTTAGCTCTTGCGTTTAGATCCATTGTGGGAAGACCATAGGTCATATCTCTTTGAAACTACAAATGTACGTAGATAGACCTTGATGAGTACTACTCATCACAACCTTTCTTTTTGAGTTTTGGAGGAGAGATAAAAAAAAAATAATGGGGGTGGACTGTCAGTGTCAACAATTATGGGAATACCATTGATTGTATCTCTTTGAAATTTGATATGTAGATAGACCTTGATGAGAACTTTTTATCACATTTTTGGCTATTTTAAATTTTTGAAGTGGACCAAAAAAGTAATGAGGGTGAAGATTGGGTTTAGATGTGTTCTTTAGGAACCTATGAATAGTTTTTAATATCTTATTTTAGCTTGAATTAGAACAGTTTAAAAGGTATTTAGTAATTTATTTACTTGTTGGAATGCAGAGGGGGATCAAACTTGTAATTTGGGGGTGGACTGTAATAATAGGGGGATTGACTGTCAGAGTCAACAATTTTGTTTGATTTCTGTCAAGGCCCCGCAATCCGGCCATACCGCCTTTAGCGGTTTCTTGTTCCAAGTTGTCCATGACCTATACATAATCTAAAAAGACAATTTCCGTTCCTCTCAACTTACTCTCTTAATGGAGGAGATTTTCACACAGCAAGTTCTTGCTACTTGAACATTACTTGAGTATCACTAACATTATTTTACAACTGAATTAGGTTATCCGAGATTCCGTCCCAATGGAAAAATTGATTTCTGTACTAATAGATCGTACACAGGGTAACAGGAACTCATGGCTCAAGTGGTGGGACGAGATTTTCATTGCCATTCTTCACTTCTGAACCGTAGCATTTACTGGGAGTAAAAGGAAACTGTAACTAATCTATGATGGAATTATTAATCCTGTGTTGTCCTTGTAACTGATCCATTGTGGAGTTATTGATGTTATTGTGAGCTACTGGTCCAAAGCACCAGAGGAAGTACATGTATTATTGATTTCTCTGTTGCTTATTTGTCACAGTTTGTTTAGTCGACTCAAAAAGATCCAATGTTTCTTGGGGAATATCTACCCAGCCTCCACTTGTAGCAGATAAGTTTATATTAGAAACATCTCGTAAAACTTGCAGTCCTGGATGAGGCATGTTCCGAATGTCAAACGTTTTCCCTGATGCTTCATGAAAGACGCAATTAATTAGTTTACAATAAGTAGCACTGTTCCTTGCAGTTGTTTTGTGATTCATTTTTCTTTCACAAAGATAATTGTATGTCGTCAAAGTGATGTATGTGCTCGTGAGTTTTAGAACGTGATCATGTAGGAAGACTGGATGAATGTTATACCTGCAGCCACATGTATTGATTCAATACAAGACTATCATTTGACTTTGGATCAAACATCATAAACGTGATGGATTATTTGCAATTGTGGAATTGGTCACGTTACCCTGTGTAGTATAAATGGCTGCACGGAAGTGAGTTTTAGCATATCGGTAAAGTGGAGAGTATTTGTACATGTTGGCACACACTGAAAATGGAGTAGTGTAACAATACAAGGCGACAGGGTAGAAGGCCATAGTTCTCATATGCCACATGACACAAATTTATTTCATCCTTGCATGTTATTAAATGTGAAACAAGTTTGCTGCCAGGTAATTTCTGTGGAGAATTTTGATTCTATGACCTAATAAGCAGTTGGGGAGGAAAATCATGTGAAGATTACAAAATATTCCCATGTCTTTTCGGAGATGCAGATGTATTGAGAGTGTATGGTCAGTTTCATGAGGATTCTGGACTGAATTAAGGTATATATATTCCTTCAATGGCTCCTGTTATCTTAGATTTACTTTAAAACATGTGAAAGTCTTTAAAAAAGTGCTAAATTTTCCTTAATAATTTAGTAAAGCACAAACTGAATCTCTCTTTGAACATCTTCAGTAGCCTTGACGATAAAGAGCATGGTTAAATTGCTCTTCCCACTAAACATTTTCCGTGAAAAATATAAAATTTGTTAGTAAATTTAATTTTTGGTCGGGTTATGATAGACTGACTTTTGTTGGACTTGGTTGGAATTAGCATAATTCAGATTGGCTGAAGTATGGTGGAGCTTCATTAATCTGGTTGCTTCGTTCCCGAGCATATTGTCCGGATAAATGAAGCATCCAGATTACTGAAACAACACTTCTCTAATGACCAGTACAAATTAAAAGCTCTGTTCCCAGGTAATTGTGTCCGAAAGGTGAAGCATAAGGATTTTTGGCGTCCGGATTAATGAGGCCCAACTGTACATGCATATTACAATAAGTTGGGGCTGCTTTTGTTCAGGGGTTAGTGTGTTTGCCCTCTGATTGTGAGATCATGGGCTTGAATCTGCACTGTGCTGGGGTTTGCATTCCGTGTCCTATGGATAAGACAGTAAAAACCAAGGTCTGGTATCACTGTAGATGTTAGCACATTAAAGAATCCTCACTGATCAATGGCTATAAGTGCCAAGCAATGGCCAAACCTGTCGCACCTCATGGGTGTTGGGGACATCTCCATATAATTGAGAGATCCTTGAGTGAGATCTTAATTAACAGTACAACCAGCCAACCAAACCATACATGCTGTATACAGGGTTATTTTCGCCCCGTGTTATTATGCCCAAATGCGATTGCAAACAATTTCGTCCAGTTTAAAGTTCGCCTATTTCCGTCATAATTCTATTCAATGAATTTACCATTTCGATTTCGCCCAGTTTTGAATTCGCCCACTTACCATGGGGGGAAAATAAAACTGGGGCAAAAATTATCCTGTATATACAGTATAGTGGCAACGATGCATGATTCTCCAAAAACATTTGGATCTGCTTCATAGAGCTGAATTCAGTTATAGAGATATGAAACTTTTCATTATTGTTGACCACTTTGAGAGAGTATGCCATGTACTTGATTTATTTTTATACCTTAAAATTAAGGTCTCAAACTTAAGATTTTTTGCCTCTTTTGCTTTTTCTACTGTCTGTCAGTCAGAATGTCGATCCGAGCACCAACAGTTTCCTTTTGTTATCTCTGTAATGGGTGCACATACAAAACTAAATTTGGCATACAGATACATCATAAAAATATCCAGGCCAAGTGTCAATTTGGCTGCCATCAAAGAATTGTTGACAAAATGTTGCATTGCTTTGGTTTGTTAAAGTATTTAAGTACATGAAAACAGTAATGCCAAAATAAAAAAGAATTCATGCAGTGTAATTTGATCCCTTTTTCACTTTGCATTTGACCACCTTCCCCGAATTGCAGAGCCTTCATTTCTTACTGGACAGTGAAACAATGATTAAAAGGATAGGGTCAACAACAGAACAATGTGACAAAGAAAAAAACTGAGCATGTCAAAATATTTTGCATGTCCTACTTGTGAATCTTTCACTTATATGGAGACGTCCCAGAAAGCCAGGAATTGTCTGCAAAACTTGGTCCATTCTCAGCAATTAGGGCCATAGAGCTGTGCTCAAAAGTAAATATTTACTTATCATAGAGCATAAAGCTTTTAACAAGTTTGTGTGTCGCCTGTTAATAGTTACATTTTCATTTTCTCACCTAGTTTCTAGATACCTCTGTCAATTACCGACTATCACTTAACAAATTGGGTTTGGGTATCATATCCTTCATATCCATCATAAAAAGTGTTGATATTTTCACTATACTGGTTTTATTATCTCATGAATTGACATGCCTATACCTAGTTCATTTGCTGTACTGGTGTTTAGTTTAAGTATTATTAATACATTCATCTTGCCCATTACTAACTATTGATTTGTGTGCAGAATTTATATTAAATAAGGAAAGAGCTATCTCAATTACATTGAATTATTAATTATTGATAGACAGGTATATGAATAATGAGAAATGTAATTGTTATGAGACCATCCTCTTCCTACAGGTATATATGTTTAGATGAATATCCGTAAATAAATCACTTTAATTTGTGGGAATACAAATAATGGAGTAAATGTGCTTCGGCGTGAATTCAAAGATCTTCAATTTCCATATTGTATAAAACATAATTTTTGAAGTTGTGACAGTGTTATTTTCTCAGAAAATTTGATAGTGTGAGGGTTCTTAAGTTACCATATGGGGAATGCACCTCAAGTGGAATGAACATACATGCACATATAAATTGTATAGTAGTTTATAGGTTTGTCAGTATGGTTGTGAGCCTTGCTGAGACCTTAGTTGATTATGTGAGAAAATTTGTCGTAGAGGACTAATATTCAATACTCTGGTACATTTGAAAACAGGGGCCTCCATGGCCGAGTGGTTAGCGTGTTTGACTTCGAGCCGAGGGGTCCGGGTTTTGATTCCCACAGTTGGCCATCACTGTCTTTCGGATGAGACAGTAAAAACCGAGGTCCCGTGTCATAGTAGGTGTTGGCACGTTCAAGAACCCTCCCTGCTCTATGGCCAGCAGTGCCGAGCACAGGCAAAATTTGTCGCCCTTCACCGACACACAGCGACGTCTCCATATGAGTGAAATATTCTTGAGTGGGATGTTAAACAACAACGCAACAACAACAACATTTGAAAACAGGTCTTCTCCTCCTTTATATAAAAACTTATCTCCAACATGATCAAGATTTGAAGTATGGCGTAAAACAAAATAAATCTTTAGAAAAAATTATAGTTTGGTTGTCCCCAGAGATGAATTTTTTTTAATAGGGATAATGCAGATAGCATGATGAAAAAGTGTGTTTGTACCACTGCATAAACAGGCCTCAAGAAAACCATGTGATGTATGAGTGCTAGAAGAACGAATAATTTCAAAGCTTTATCTTACATTATTGATCATACGAAAAAAAGTTATATGGCCATTTTGTGATATTTTCCAATATATCTAAATTGACAAGGCTTTGGGGATATAGAATGAACAATATTATAGCAATGTGCACTAAATACATGTATATACACAGCTATACACTAACAAATTGGTTTATTTATTTACATGTATTAACAGCTTACTTAGCAGTTATTTTGTGGCCTTATTTCCCCTGATAGAGACATTTTCCAATCATGCTTCACATGCTCTGATAATTAAACAAATAGGATGCTTTTGAATGGGACATCTGTGTATTCATAGCATTGTATCTGCTGCTGAACTTAGTTTATTTCACAGAAATGCATATCATAGTATATTAAACTCTTATATTGAGTATGCGGTCTATCTAATTTTATTTAAGTAATGGAAGACGCACTTGGTAATTCAGTATTTTGTTAAGTTGGCTTTTAGGCTTCCTCAGTCAGAAAGAAGTTGTCCTAGTCTTTCTGATGAAAAATTGAAGTCCTGTTTCAAAGTAGGTGTCAAGCAAAGGCAGAGTTTGCCCCCATCCCCATTCATTGGCATCAGGTGATGTCTCCATAAAGGTGAAAATTTCTTGAGTGGGACGTTACAACAATCAACTAGCCAATCAAGTCAAAAATGAAAGTTGTTGTTGCGTTGTTGTTTAACGTCCCATTCAAAAATATTTCACTCATATGGAGACGTCAACGTGTGCAAGTGAAGGGCGACAAATTTTGCCAGTGCTCGGCACTGCTGGCCATAGAGCAGGGAGGGTTCTTTAACGTGCCAACACCTACTGTGACACGGGACCTCGGTTTTTACTGTCTCATCCGAAAGACAGGGACAGCCAACCGCGCAGTGGCGACTACAGGAATCAAACCCCGGACCCCTCGGCTCGAAGTCGAACACGCTAACCACTCGGCCACGGAAGCCCCAGAAATGAAAGTAAGATAGACATGATTTATCAAGGGATGTCACTGTTCCAATCCCTTATCACTTGTCCAAGCTCTGGTAGGTTGGTTGTATTATTGTAGAACATTCCACTCAAGAATCTTTTACTTCTCTGGAGACGTCTCCATATGCCAATAAAGGGCTATAAATTTGGCCCTTGCTTAGCACTTATAAGGTCAGACTTACAGAATTATATGTCATATCATACAGTACTAACATAATCTTGCTCTATACAAAGTTCAGACTAGCAGCATTATACATGTATGTCAAATCATACTGACTTGATCTTTCCTGTGACATGAACTGATCTGTACAAAGTTCAAAATAACAGCATTTTATGTCATATCATATTGACCTTATCTCTCCTGTGACATGAACTGATCTGTACAAAGTTCATAATAACAGCATTTTATGTCATATCATGCTGACTTGATCTTTCCTGTGACATGAACTGATCTGTACAAAGTTCAGAATAACAGCATTTTATGTCATATCATGCTGACTTGATCTTTCCTGTGACATGAACTGATCTGTACAAAGTTCAGACTAACAGCATTTTATGTCATATCAGGTTGACCTTATCTCCCCTGTGACATGAACTGACCTGTACTAAGTTAAGATTGATATTGTTAACAGTAATATAGGACTCTCTGATCTCTCTGGAGACATATGAACTTATGAGTTAAGGTGAATTTTGTTGATAGTGATATACATTTAAGACATCATAGTGGCCTGCCCTCATGTAATCACTCATATTATCAACCTATTATGTGAATATTGGACATTAGATAGGCATATTCCAAGAGCATTTATAGGTGCATGTTCATTCGTGATAACCTTTGATGTATTATACATGTCTGTTTAAATCCATTATCCTGTGCCTAAGTGATACTGCCCACAATAATTACGGATATTTCAAAGGTACTCATTATTCATTCTATACATGTACCTTATTATATGTAGCATTTTGATGACTCAAAATCAAGGAGTACCAATACAGTCAAACCTGTTTTAAGAGACCGTCCAAGGGAAGGAGCAAAAGGGTCACATATGACAAGTGGTCTCTTAATTCGGGTGATTTATATAGGAACAAACCATTTTGGGAACCATTCATTTAGGTCACATAAGACATGTTTTCCTTTAATTCAGTGGTTTGCTAAGGCAGGTTAGACTGTAATTGGAAAAATAGTGGCAACTGTCTTGAGAGACTTTGGCTACAGCCATGAAAAAAGTGTTGTTTCAAGATTGTGGTCTCACATGCCGGGTTTTAATTATAGGATTATTTGAAAAACATTTTTTCTTTATTTGAAAAAAAATTGCTATGTTCCTTGAAAAATTTTTAAGGAGTATATTGTCAGTGCATTATTTGTCCATCAGTCGAAATTCTTACATGAATTTAGATTATACTTGCAAAATCCAGTAGAATCCTCATGACGTTGGGGCGTAACCCATCTTGTCTTATGGTCAAAGGTCATGGTCATTCTGGATTTTACTCTACTTGAAGTCTTCTTTAATATAACTCGCACAAATTTTACTTAAGACCCAAAGGTATATGCTGACCTCAAGCCAAGGGCCATGATCACCAGCACTTTTCAGTTTTGAAAACTAATTTTGCCCAAATCTTCTTCCAGTATTAAGTGAACCATATCATATTGCAAACAAGTTACCTTGGACTCAGTGGCGTACACTTACATTGACATAAGGTGAAAGGTTAAGGACGTTTTTTATTTGTGGCCTAAAATTTAATTAGCCCATTGGTCGCTCAAGTATTGAGTGATGAATTTAGATGATAACCCAGAGACTTGGTGGTCATATCTTGGGAATGCAGCAATCATTGACACATCTGCAATTTATTTTACTAATATATCCATCTAGTGTTAAGTGCCCTTGTCTATTATTCACACAAATGTTAACCCATGACCCACAGGTGTGCTCTGACCTTGAGCCAAGATCACAGGTCAAGGTTATTCTAAATATGTAAGATGAAATTCTATTTTGTTACATATCCTTCAGTATGGAGGTATCGAGTGATTGATCTCACACAAGTTTTTCTTATGGGTAAAGAATATGTGCTGGTACTATGTCAAATGGCCTTCACCTTGTAATTGAAAAAAAAAAACTGCTGGAATATTTCCCATAGAAGACAGCATGCATCAATTTTAATGATTGCTTTGTTTTAATCTTTGGTCACTCTGGACAGGTGGTCCTGCACAACAGTGTAGTCTCTCAAGACAGGTGGTGTCTAATGGCATTGGTCTTATGACAGGTTTCCACTGTACTGAATCAAAAGTTATGAACCCCTCCAAGACCATGACATGTATATTGTCATACCAAGTTGTGCAGTTTTTGCTTTATGGTAAACCAGACAGTTATTCTTATATAAAACTTGATCACCAGTTTAGACATAAAGTTACGTAAGGCAGCAGACAATGTGATTACCGATATCTCTGAAATCAATTTTGAGAAATAGTATCTGACGGGTATAAAAAGAGATTTGGCACAGACTGCAAATCTGCTGCAACAAGACAAATCATATTCACCCAAGGAGAAAACTTGGTTTGTGAGTTGTATTGTTGATTAACCTCAAATTCAAGAATCTCTCACTTTTATGGTAAAATCACCAGTCACAGTGAAGTGCAACATGTTTTGCTCGGCACTTATAGCAATTAAGCAGTTAGGATTCTTTACGGTGCTGTCACCTACTGTGACACAGGACCTCGGTTTTTACTGTTTCATCCAAAGGATAGGAAGGGGCCGACTGCAACACAGCATGGAATCAAACCCACAATCTGGAGGCAATCACTGAGTCACTGTGGTCCCAAGGACAAAAGTTAACCATGGGTAATAGAAAAAAAGGTAGAGAAATAATTCTTAAAATTTTCATTTTGAGTCTCATTAATCTGGATGCAATAAACTGGACACTTCTCAATTGAGTGAAAGATTGTTGAGAATAAATTTTTCAAATTGTATTGGCCATTATGAGAGGCATATTTCAGTGCAAATTAAAGAAATGTGGTTTAGATTATTAACAATTTATTAGTGTTAAATAAGCTAGAAAGACGTATTCTATTTAGGGGAACATCATGAAAATGTTATGTAACCATGTACAGGCCTACATATAAGAATCTGGGGTCTATTATCTCTGTGTGTGTATGTGTTTGTACAAACTTAAAAAAAGAATATCCAAGATTGAAAAGGGATTCAATATGACTGAAGGTATTAACTCTAGACTGTAGCATTATTTGAATCGTCATATAGATTTTAAGTATGATTAAGACCAGTAGGACACCTACTTTTGTATTGACCTGTATATGTTTATTTACATCAGAGGATGCTGGAGAGGTTTAGGATGCTGATTCTTGAGGCTACTGCTGCCTCTACAGGTAGGTTCAAAATCTGTATCTGTGTTGTTTTCTACAGGTATGTCTGTATATGTGATATTTTACCATTTTGTTGTACTAGACGTATTTGTTGTGAAGTTGGTATTTTTCTTTAAAATTGATGTAGTAAATGTATATAGGGTATGGTCAATTGTCAAAAAATAAACCTGAAGATAGAATTTTAGTTGTTGTTGTATTTATTGTCAGTTTGTTTTTACCTGTTTAAGTAACTATATGGTGCTTTTGTCAACCATTTTGAATTGTATGAATGTGTCTCTGTCTTTGTGTCCGTTTCCTTGTTACTTAGATTTTTTTCACTATCATGTTTCAAATTACTTTGTAAACCCATATATGAAGAAAAAATTTCAAGAAATAAATCCAGAAATATGAATTTACATGTATTAAAGGTCATTAAGTTAAGGTCAAGGTCAACATTTTTTTCTTTCCATAGATGCATACTCCTAGTCCTTATATAGAAAATTCATATAAAAATTTCACTGCGGTCATTTTAACTCCTGGGTACTTTAGCAATGGCGTAGATATTTCTCAAGTGTTTCATCTGTTCATTTCTTCTGCTAGATAATCTATTTATTGACTGTTGATACATGTGTTTTCATGTAAGGCTACATTAAAATAGAGGTATTGATGTTGTTGGATGTATATGTTGTGATGTATTCCCCCTATACATATCTCAGAAGTCAGAACAATTGATAATAAATATCTCTAACCACCAGTATCATGCCATAAGCAAGTCTTAAAATATACGGGCAGTTGATCATTGTCACTACTGCTGCTCAGATAATGTCTGGTTACTAAGGCCAAACGTACATTGTAATAAAAAGGTCATCTGCTTCAGATTGCTAAGGCCAAATATGATAGCTTCTCTTTTGCTAGGCATTGCAAAGGCCAAATCATCTGACACTGATTGCCAAGCATTCTGAAACTTAGGGGCAGCTGATCACTGTCAATACTGCTGCTCAGATTATGTCTGGCAACGAAGGCAAAATGTATATTGTAATAAAAAGGTCCTGTCTTGCTGGTTGCTATGGCCAAAAATGACAGCCTCTCATTTGCTGGGTATTGCTATGGCCAATTCATTTGACGCTGTTTACTATAGGGCCATGGGACTAGACATGATTGGTTGTATTGTTGCTCAACATCCCACTTAAGAATGTTTCATTTATATGGAGACGTGACTGTATGTTAGTGAAGGTTGGCACTCGTGACCATTGAGCAGGGAGTGTTCTTTAATGTACCGACACCTTATGTGACACATGACCTCAGCTTTGTCTGTCTCAGCTAAAGGATAGGGACAACCAATCGCAGCACAGCATGGATTTAAATTTACTACCTCACCATCAGAGGGAGAACTGACTAACCACGAAGCCACAGCGGCCCTCAGGACCAGACATTATGATATGTTATCTGTCTCCGATTGTTGAGGCTAAGGTGACTGTCGGTGTTATTACTAGACGTAAGGCTAAGTTATCTGTGGCTGATACTATGTAAGAACTAAAAGGTGAATCATCATAAAAGATAATCAGTAGATACTGGAAGGAACAGTCAAACAGAGAAGGAAAAAGCCAGTGGTGGAAACCTCACAGACTGGATGCTATACATCTTGGACATGGCGGATCATATATAGAAGGGTCTTGTAGAAACTAGGAAAGATATGAGCAAACAATGCTGGATAAACACTGCTTAGTTTTGAGGATATCAGTCAAATGGAGTCATCAACTTATTCACAATTAGGAATAGAGAAAAAAAAGAGAAAAGTTGTCAACTGAAAGTCAGGAGTATGTGATTGGATGAACTGAAACACAGAATTGAGTTTGTGATTGTATGACAAAACAGAAATTAGTTTTTAGTATAGATCTATTGATGAAATGAGCAAGGTCACATAACTGAAGAGAAAATGGTCATGGTCAAAGCTAGAATAGTATAAAAAAAGCCAATAGAGAGATGACAACTGAAATGACTAGAATATATCAGAGGCAACAACAGTCAGTCAAATGTCTGATGTTCTAAATTCAATTTCAAATGAGGTGTAGGTCCATTCTTATACTAAAATGAAGATTGGCACTGTAGAAAGAAGAACAGTAATGGTCACTGACCTATCAGGACCATATTATAAATAGCAATGAGATATTTTGGATGGGAACAAAAGTATCAACAGGCAAAGATGAAGAAAAATAACAACAACAACAGCAGCAGTATTGAAAACGTAAGCTGTACATGACGTCCAGCTCTGACACATTCTCATTAAGACTTCTAAAAAAAAGGACCACTTTCCCAGTTCTCCTTGAATATATAGATCGATAATCATGAGGATATGTACTGCCTTCTCAGTCTACAGTGAAAATTTCCAGAGAGTACCACTGTCAAAGTCTACCTCTAAGACTGAGCGAAAGAAATATGCCATGATGAAGTCATTGGTGAGTAAACTAGTGTAAATACCAGTGCAAGTACGAACAATAATATTGCCATCATGAAATATTGGGACTCAATTATGGCATGATGCTGATTATATAATCAAGAAAATATGCTAGACATCATATCTTTCATGTATCCCTTATTAGCATGGTATGTTTCTATTTATGCACTACACCCATATTTTTTTTATGTACTTTGATCACATTACTTTTTACTGTCAGTCTTTTGAACATATTTTCAATTCAACATGATGCACTGTATGCATTTTTGAAAGTATGATTTTTAATGTTGCTCCTTTGTATTTTTATGCATGTTTTTATTATCTGCTTTCTCATGAATTGCAACACGTAATAACTTAGACAATTTTAGCTAAGTCTTGATAGTGAATGCCATACCCTTGGCATCATTGTTGTCATTGTAATTTTCCACATCATCCATAGACAGAATTTAAACCATGGACTATGTCTTTTGAGCTGGAAAAGGTCGGTTTTGATATGAACTTTCATTAAGGCCATGACCTTTCACCTAGTCACCTTGACCTTTGACTTACTTATAGAAGAATTAACCCTATTGTTTTTATATCTTTCAGCAAGTTGTTCTCTTCTAACAACTCTTGTTTTTAAATACATTTATTTAGCAATGTTCTAGTTTTATGGTTATAATGTAATCTAACTACTGCTGTATCATTCATAAGGAAATTGTTGAACCACTGCTCTTGTTAGTAAAATGATTAGGCTTAGTGGTTAATATCTTTGTCTACTAATTGATAGGTTGCAGGCCTGAATCTGTGCTGCAGTGCAATTGACAATCCCCGTCATTCAGATGAGACATTTAAAACGAAGGGCCCATGTCAGTCGGTGTCGGCTCATTATAGAACCCTCACTGCTCAATGGCAATACATGCCGAATATAGATCAAATTTGTTGCATTTCACTGATATCGGCTACATCCCCGTATAAGTGAATGATTCTTAAGTTGGATGCTAAACAACAATGCAACCAACCAAATGACCAAGTAAAAAAGCATAGGAATAATTCTCTGGATATAGTCTTACAATGGTCATCCTTGCTATTGTTTGAAGGTATACTGTAGGGGAGAATAGCCTGATCTATAAATAGATTTTTTCGTAGTTTGATTGTACTAACTCCAGGGTACAGACAAATTGCCTTCTGATTTTACTTTCAGTTTTTTTATGGATGTCAAACCTCTTTATCGACCACCATCTTTATATGTGACATGATTTTATGGGCTTCTTATTGTCATGACCAAGTTGTATAGGTATCTACTGGTCCAATATTAGCCATCAGTTGAATATAGTGAAGGATTGAAATAAAACCTTTAGTCAAGGTCTGTTGCTGAACACTTGATGCAATTGAATCATTGGAGTTTGGTTACCATCTTTCTACAAGTACAAGGGTCATTTCCATTGAAATGTTCCATTGAAACACTCCAATAAAACCTGAGCTAGACCGCACCAAGAGATCAACGGAACAAGCTCCAGAACGTTATGAAGATTTCTAATAGATTTTTTTTTAAATCCAGTATTGAGTTAATAGGTCACTAAATTGTTTTTAGCTAATAAAAAAAGGATTATACAGGGAATAAAAGATAGTAAAGAAATACTAAGAAGAACCAGGATTAAGTGTTAGCCATACAGATGATCTATCCATCTCAATTCTTAACCATAGTTATTTTAGTGTGATCTTTTTAGACAGGTGCCCTTTATACAAATGTGACCTTTATGATATGTTTGACTTTATAGACTATGATATTGGTCTTTCTGTAATATTGCAGCAACTTCATACAGTCTAACCTGTTTTAAGAGACTGTCCATGGGAAGGAGAAAAAATCAGGTGATTTATAAAGGAAAAACCCCATTTTGGGAACCACTCATTTAGGTCACATAAGACAGGTTTTCCTTTAATTCAGTGGGTTGCTAAGGCAGGTTAGACTGTATTTAGGGAACACCATACATTTTTTGCAGAATGTCCTATACCCATGTTTTCAATAAGCTTTATATTCAGTGAAACCAGTGTCATGATGGTTGATTTGAGGTCATAGGTCATTGAAATTACAAGAGATGACTTTGAAAATGAAAGTAGACAGACTTGGTATGCATCCTCATTTTGTACCTGTACCTTGCGTTGCTCTACCTGCAGTTACATGTATTTACGCTCCTCTACCTGCAGTCACATGTATTTGTGTTAACACGATCTGCCGAGCGTTACGACAGTCTTGCATGTGTGGCTTCATTAGTACACCACATGGGCTTTGTAATTACAAGCATTGTAACAAACCTTTTATGCTCTCTCTGCAGGAATGTTGGCAAGTGCTCCAATTAAGCGATGTGTTACTATTTGTGTGATTATTTCATGCTCTGAGAAATTGTATTAAGTTAGTGATGAGAGCTTTGGGCTTGAGTTCTGCATCAGGTCAAGAACCCAATGATTTTGTACTTGAATAGAATAGTGCTATTCCCAGACTGAATTAATTCAAAGAATTGATCAGTTTCATCATCTGAAGTGCACCAATGTTTACTTAGCTTGCAGCTTCACTTTTGCAACAACCCAATTTTCCTTTAATCATCCAGATTGATGTTCATATTACTATTCCACTAGAATTTATAAGTGCAGTGCAAACACAGGTTTAGTTCATGCAGTTTGTTT
>JACSZP010014911.1:0-19676 GCA_016161895.1 Pinna nobilis | reverse complement strand
CACACACACACACACACACAAAACACACACATCAATTTAATGTCTGCAATAGCAGTCTGGAAATCTATGGCATGATAGAGGGATGGACAGACAGACAAAGTCAAAACTGAGAGTCCCTTCTCGTTTGCCAGTTGGGGCTGAAAGAGCCTGTTGAGGTGAACATGGTTATCTTTGATTACTCTAACTCAGTATTGCATTCTTACTGGTTTGTCTTTTTTTAATTCTAATTAAGTTTTTATCAAATGAATGAAGAAAGTTAACAAGATGATTCCAAAATGCATAAAAAATTACATGAAACAAATAACATGACAACATTTGATATACAACATATCCCTGAAATACAAAGGAAAAAAAAACATTTCCTGTTTTGAAAAACTAACAAACTTAATTACATGAAAATGTATCAGTTCATCTTGGTCCGTAATCAAATGTTTGGAAATAGATTTTTAAAATAAAGAAAAACAAATTCAATCTTTCGTAACATTAAGCTTTTGGATCTAATCAACTTACACCATTCTTCTACTTAACTCATTAACTCCCTTAAACAAATATTAGATTCTTCATTAAATTCAAAATTTTGGCAATTGAAATTGTTCTATGAATTTCTCGTGAAATACATAACACATTCTCTGTAACAACTCAACAGGGTCTAGGCTACAGATGTTTGTAAGAACTAGTCAGAATAAATTGAATTGTATTGTGAAAATAAAGTAAACACCTGTTGCTATGACCACCTGTATTTAAAGACCTTCTGGTCAAACAGACTCCTTTTTGCTATCCAAAATGAATAAAGTCATGAATAAATCAACCTCTTTAAAGCGATTCACTCCCTGTAAAGGCCAATTCGTTGGATTCTTTGGGAGAATTGTATATATAGGATTCACTTTAAGTGAAAAAGTACATTTTGATAATTTACAAAATAAAAGTGGTCCACACTATTGATCCTAGTGCATGTATACCAAGTTTAAAGTACAGCTGTGGACAAACAAATATGGAATGACCGGTGGACATATTTCTCCAATATCACTGGACATCTGCCGGACAGCTTCTTTTATCAATGAGCATCACTCCTCTGGAGACCTTGTCTAGAAAGTGATGTAAGGAAAACACTTAAACATGAATACTTTTGTCTTAAAAATGGAAAAAAAGTCAGCAAAACATTTAGTGTGCACTAAGGTATTCCCTCCAGGTCTCGTATTGACATCATACACCGTATTTTATCCTGTTTGTCCTAAAACAATGTATCAATAGATACATGTGTAGGAGACAATCTTGCTTCTTGGTTGGTTGTATTTTTCTCTAATGTCCCATTCAAAAATTTGTCACTTACATGTAAATGTATATGGAGATGTCACTGTGTGCTGGTCAAGGCAACAAATGCTATGCTATACATACCCTTGGTCCTTATAGCAAGGAGGATTCTTTTATGTGCCGACACCTACAGTGACACCAGACCTCAGGTTTAACTGTCTCATCTGACAGTCACAGCCAACTGCAGTGTGGCTCAGATTCGAACCAGAGACCTAATGATCGAAGATAAACATGCATGACCCCTAAGCCACAAGCACAGACACCAGCAAGGGATGAGGAGGGGGGGGGCAACAATATGTATAGAAACAGGAATAATTATACCAAACATAGATTGCTGATTCTGTAGTTCACATACTAGTCTGATTCGGTCTATTTCAACCTCCGTAAAAAGACCACCTCTCTTATCAATTTTTAATTACTAAGTGGTCTGAAAAGCAAGATTCTACTGTACAGACTTCTCTTCATTAATCTTACCATGAACAAGACACTACTATCTCATGTATAACATCAGGTGAAAGGATACATTGAAGAGCTAATGGAATGTAACTGAAAAAAAAATGAGGAAAATTATTTAATATACAGTCGAATCTTGAAAAACCGCATGTCGATCTCTCAAAGTTCTCGATCTCGCGAAGTAAATCTACGGTTCCGATTTTTTCTCTAAAATAACGAAATTAACTCTCGGTCTTTCGAATGTTGACGACAAAATAATTTTCAATCTCTCGAATAAATCTCACAATTCAAAGCTTAAGATACCTGTGAAATATAATCCCACTCTTTTGAAATGCCAATTTTTGGCAGACATTTTGATTACCGACTGTTCATTTAGCAATCAAGACGACGACATTGTTAAATTATTTAAGAATATTTACCAAATGGATGCGTAATAAAACGAAAAGGGAGTGAATAAGAAGGTTTGTGTCGGCAGAATAATGTTCAGCTTGAGAGATATCAAATTTTTGAAAACTCGAATTAATATTTCTGGTGGAATTAAAAACACTTTCCAACATTTTCTTCTCATACCATATCACAACTTACTTGATCTATAAGTTTCTTAAGCTTTTCATTGGTTGACGCTCTATTTTCTTCAGTGTCTCGTCTGTACAACAGAAAAAGAAGATGGTTGGTTGGTTGTATTGTTGTTAAACGTCACACTAAAAAATCTTTCACTTATATGTAGACGTCATTGTTTGCCAGTGAAAAGTGATAAATTTTGCCTATACTTGGCACTTAAGGCCATAGAGCAGGGAAGGGTCTTTAATGTGCCGATACCTACTGAGCCACGGGTCCCCGGTTTTTACTGTCTACTGTGTCCTAGCAGGGAGTCATTCTTTTTCCCATGGAAATATTCCAGGTACAGTCAAGACCTTCTAATGACTATTAAATGATGGTCACATAAGACAGGGAGTCACTTAACACAGACCTCACTCAACTGCCCATATAGATTTATAGTCCAAATATTATAGTCCATACAAACTACAAGACCGTTATATTTGTAAGATGCATGCAAGTGTGTATGAATAGTAAATCTTGCAAGTGTAACTATAACTTAACAAGTGATTTCATGCATTAAATTCCAAATCAATTTAGTTTCTCAAATTTTGAAAACTTTTGTTCAAGTAAATACTCATCTTGTAATCAAAGTCAATTAAAAAAGAATTTTTGTATAGTTTGAGTACAATTGATCATGGTCACTTGTCAGATAAGATTTCATTACTAATGTAACATTTTACATCATACTAGCTCTATATCAGAAGATATGTAAGAAACTTTGAATTTTCGATAAAACAAAGCAATGTCCTGCATACTTAAACGGGCACTGCCTACATTCATAATTTTCTATCCTGACCCAATGAGAAATCAACAGAAGCTGCTTACCTATGCATGTCCTGCTGAATGTCCATTTCAAAGTGTAGACGGGCCAGGTGCTCCTGTTGTTCCCTTATTTGGTCCATTTTTTCAAAGGTCATGCTCCCACCTGAAACAAAAAGTTTTCTAACATTGAACCATAATTCAGTTGAAACTGTTTTAGTTGTTTAATGTCCCACTTAGGAATTTTTCACCCACACACAGATGTCGGTGAATGTCAGGGCTACAGATTGTGATCTTTGCTTTGCACTAAGACATTGCACGATGAGGAATCATTAACATGCCAGTACCAAATAAAATACAGGGTCTTAATTTTTTGCTGCCTTGCTTGTGGAAAGATGGGAAAAAATAGCCACACTGAGACTTGAACCCTGGACCCAAGGTTTAAAGGCCAGCATTTGTCTGTGGACCAATGACTGATTATTGATTCAGTTAAGTAATACAGAAAGTTTATGTTCATAACAATATAGTGGAACCTAGTGAAAACAACATTTTAAGTGATCATGTAAATAAAACCTGCCATCAGAGACCAACTGTAGACCACATTTGTGTGGCAAAAGGGGTGGTCTCTCAAGACAGGTTCTACTGTACCACTTTACCTAAAGCTTTTGCAAGGACAATAAGTGGATCTTAAAATCTGTTTTTCAAACTTCATGTACATGTATATATGTGAGTTACCAAATGCCTGTAACTTCCCGGAGTGGAAGTCATCCAGCAACTGTAGAAGACCATGCTCCATGGCTCGTACATCTGCCACATCTGTTAGAAAGGAATGTTCTTTACAAGGTCTGCTGAGGCCTGGCAGCTGATCAGATCTACCTGTATCAGAGAAGAGCAACAAGATTAGTCTTTTGTTTGTTTATTGTTCTTCAAAGTTCCACTTGAAAACATTTCACTTATATTGTTGGTTGTATTGTTGCATAACACACTACTCAAGAATCTTTCACATACAGGTATCGTCCGATCACTAGTTTCGGTGAGGAACCTAAATCAGTTACCCGGAATTTTTTCCCGTGTCATGCGCAAGCTGGAAATCAAACTGCAACATTGTTTTTCGTACAGCAAGAGTAATCATCGTAGAAACTGTACAACCATATTTTTAGGAAAATGGCAGCGAGGAAGATGAGTTTTATTTGTCGATTGTTTTTTGCACCCCTATCGTTACACTCACCGAAACCGGTTACCCGATACTATATGAATACATCACTGTGTGCCGTTGACGGGTGACAAATTTTGCCTATGCTCGTCACTGATGACTGGAGCAGGGAGGGTTATTAAACGCGCTTACTGCCTAAACACCTACTGTGACACTGGACCTCCGTTTTTAGTGTAACCCACAACCATGCATGCCCACTCAGCGTTTTTTACAGCTATTCTTTGAAACTAAATGAACAATCTTACTTAGGTGAAAAGCATAAATTCACTGTACATACAGTCTAAGCAACCCACTTTTATAAAGGACTATCTGGTTTGTGTGATCTTTTGTATGCCTTCAAAAAAGTTTTTTCATACAAATCACCCGATTTAAGAGGCCACCTGCCAAATATGACCTTTCTTTCATCATCCTTTGGATAGTCTTAAATCTTAAAACAGATTGGACTCTCACTTGGTAATTTGCACCAATTACAACATTATCTCAGCTTTATCATCTTGCTTTTGTAAACTTCTCTGATTTTAACCTGTGTGACCTTTATTGTGCCAGGTAAATCGTTGACATGGGACCTTTTTTTTTAGTGTTTCATGTAAAACATAAGAAACTGGCAAAGCTTTGTTTAACTGTTCAAACCTGTTACATGTATCTCATCATGGTTTTGTGTTACTCTATTTTTAGTTTTTAGTGTTAAATGTGTATGTGGATTGCTGTTTGTGGTACTGTCTCTTTTTGATTTGGTCATGCATAGGTCCCAACCTGCAAGAGTTAAAATGCTGGTCCTTACATGAATCGAGGCAGAAGCTTTTGAAAAAGTGGCATCTCAAATGAAGAAAATCTGTGAACTTTGGGCGAACTTTTTAGGGCTAGAGAAATCTACTTTTGGCCAGATTACACATAATGCTGCAGCATCTCTACTGACAAGTATGCAAAATATCAGTACCTAATCATAATTTTGATTGGCCGGTTTTATGTTGTTGCTGGCAGATCAGCGGGTTTTGATGTCGAAATGCGGGTCTGACCCGCCAGATGCGGGTCACTTGGGAGGTATGTCATGGTATTGTCTGTTGTGGATTTTTGAACTTGGAATGCTCCCTAGGTATATTCTACATCCGCTTCTTAAGCTAATAGGAATTATTATATAGTTTATACCTTGTTTTTTAATGTGTTTCTCTGGAGATGGAAGATTCATGGGAAACATGTCCCCTTTCCTGAAGGGACCAGCATCTGCCATATTGTTGGTAAGATTGTGTTGTGGAGGGCTTGTGGTGTTCACGTACACTGATGACTACATCATTCTTATCGCTCTGTAAAAAAAGAAAGATACATGTATCATTATATCTATAAGCCCATAGTGTGAATTACAAGAGAGAGAGAGAGAGAGAGAGAGACAGAGAGAGACAGAGAGAGAGAGAGAGAGAGAGAGAGAGAGAGAGATAGAGATAGAGAGAATGATAATATACATGGGTATGCTATTGCTGTAATACATGTAATACATGTATACATGTACCAGCAATAGTCAAGTTTCCAGTTTATCTGGAATACAATGTACTGTTTTGCTTTAAGAATAAATGTAGAGAAGACCTAAACAAGAAATTGAAATAGATATTTCACAAAAACATTTATGGTGTGGGATAATTTATGTAGGTAATATCTCATTAGTCCCATAAAAGTACAAAATAACTTGATGCATGACAGATTTCTTATGAGATGAAAATACAGTGGAATCTCGCCTAAAGACCACCTCACTTAGGAGACCACCTTGCTATTAAGACCATCAAAATTCAGTCTGTTTATCACTATTTTAGGCTATTTCAACCTCACTTAGGAGACCACCTCAGTAATCAGACCAATTTTAGCCAGTCACTTGTGTGGTCTCAATAGCGAGGTTCCACTGTAATTTTGAAAATAGTTTTTGATTCAGTTTTATGTGCAAGTAAGCACATGTTTAGTCCATGAATTGAAGAAAATTGCTCCCAAATGTGGCAGGTTGGATCATCCAACTTTGAGTCGGTTTCAGATGTCTCAAAATATGGAAAGGGCTACAACGAAGAAGGGGCAAGAAAAATCAAAGAAGTAAAATACCTTCTTTGTTGCAGCTGTAACTATGGCAGATTCAATTTACCGTACTCTTTAATTATAAAAAACACTTCTATGTTAAATCTCAATCCTTATTCAAGATGAACAATTAAGCTCAGAATACCAGACCAAACAGTGCTCAGTAATCACACCAAATCCAGTCACTCACTGACTCAGTCTCAACTTCAAGAAGCAGTATTTTATTGTTTTTTTTTCAAAATGATCTCCGTATAAAGCAGAATTAGACCATGACCATTACCAAATACTCAGTGAGAAAATTCTTACAGTTTCAGGTTAAATATTGCAGTTGTTGGAATCGAAGACAAGATTAAACCTCTAGACGTCTGGTGATCATCTCAATAAAAAAATTTCATGTCAGCGGAAATGCATGCAAACAATATAAAGTATGGAGCGAACCGGAAAACGAGTTTCTCTTTTTGCCGGAACCTAGTCGATGAGTCAGATTTAGCTAATGTCAAAATGATGATCACAGTGAAAATTATGAGCGCAACAAAATAAAGTAAATCGAAACGAAATGAGATGAATTAAAAAATATATATATATATATATATATATATAAATCGAAACGAAATGAGTATAAAGTAAAAACGAAACAAAATAAATCGAAATGAAAAAAGGCTAAGAATTTTGTTTTGTTTAAGGGTTACAGACATACTACTACATACTATTTCACCTTACTGTCAGTCATATCGTTGTATAAGCATACGGCCAACATGATATTTAGTCGTTTTCTTTTCCTTTTTTTGTATTGTTTTCGCTTTGTTTTGTTTTATTTGGCGTGTTATTTTTTTCAATTGTAGTTACTTTCGGATTTTCCTACCCCCAGAGACGTTATATACGTCTCTGCTACATGTACCTCTTACCAGAAGACCAATCTTTATTTATGTCGAGGCATTTCATCATTTTTAAAAAATATTCCATGACTGCTGCATTCGTCGCTATGATATAGAAAAAGTAAAAATGAGAAACTTAGCGTTTGGCGCAGGTCAAAGCTCAAGAGGGGAAAAATTCTACATCCGAGACATTATTGCTATCAAACCGGTTGACAGACCTTGTCAGAAATAATATCATTACTTGCAGTAGCCTGTTTTAAGTATTTTTTGAGAATGCGATTCTTTTAATCTATGTTTGATCTAAGTTTAAACATATGTGTTCTGTTTAGAAAATTTCAATAAAAAAAAATTATCGATTCGTCAACTTCAACAAACCGGTCATAGGCCTATTCATGTCACTTAAATTAACGTTAGCCCGTGAACTGATATAAATTACTGAATCTTCTGTTTTATCTATCAGTTTGTAGGGCATATTAGTGCTAAATTATATCTGTGTTTTTGTCCGTGTTTTATTTTCTCCAGTTTTAGTTTTGGATGTAGGTCATTATCAACTTAGCCCCCCCCCCACTCCCGAAAAAAAGAGATAGGCCTACGTATACATTTGCCGAGACATGTCTCTGGTTTGCCTGATTCTTACAACTACGTAAGATCTTGTTTGAATCAGGTTTTGAGCTTCCAAGTCCTATCCCCTTTGAATAATTTAGATATAATCCGCTCGGAGGTGAGTTGAAATCCCCTTTGACAAAAAAACTCTACAGGAGTCGCATAGCCCGGCATTAGAGGGGTTACATTCTCACCTGCGAAAAAGTGCAGGTAGGAGGAAATGGTAGGCTAAGGGTTCATTTCAATTTAATTTGGATTTAATATATTTGCATTAGGTCGCGATCTTCAGATGTAATAGGCTTCCGAGACGAGGCGGGCGGGAGTCGGGGTGGGGGGTAGTCGCTCGCTTATAAATATATTAGGCCTTTCTCATTGAGATGGTCAGGCCGGATACAGGTTAAATTGATCAGGGCTATGATGGCTAGAATTCTTAAAATTTACTTTTACTTTTTGTACATGTAAACATTCGTCAAGTCATTCGCACTTACGAGAGATCTAGTGTACGTCATCCGGGCTTCAGAATGTTTCTAGAACCCCGTGACCTCTATTGTTGTAATGACGTAATCAGTAGCTATGCTCAAAGACCGCAACAGAAGCTGGGGGTCTTTATTTTCTAGTCGCATTGAGTAAAAAACACAAAAATATGGATCTATTGAGATCCAAATTGTTACATGAGAAACATAGTGATGTTGTCAAGTTTCTGGAAAGACCGGCATTTGCCGTTGGCGGTGCTTACAACTATTCTCCTAAAGATAGAACGAGCCGCATAGTGGTAAGCGTTCTTTTTCCATGTTGTCTTACTTTGTCATAAATCTTCAGTAACGCGCCAAACGTAAGGGCCTATGTCAACTAAGCCTAATATAAGTTTCTATACTAAATGAACATTTTTTTTCATTGGCCGTCACAAATCAATGCTTTCGTTAATTTATTCAAAATTTCACATGTTTACAATTAATAATTTTTATGTATTTTCGTCTGATTTTCGGTTTACATTTCCTTGAAGCTTTATCTGAGAGAAGCAAAAATGAGTCAATGTTTCTTCGCAACAAGTATTTTGTTGACGCCATGTAGGCTATATGAACAAAGAAGGAAATGAAGCTATGTACATATTTCGCTTCTCACTTAAAAAACTTACAGCTTTCATAAAAAGAAATTGACACACCCCAAACCAGTTTAGAAAGATATCCCACATGCGTGGATCCAGGATTTTTTCCAGGGGGTCCAATGTATGCTAAGGAAAAAAGACAACACTTTTGAAACGAGAATCTATTATTGACTAATGGTGGCATATATTTTGCCAATTCCAGGAAGGGGGCTGGGTGGGTCCGGACCCCTCGCTCCCTCTAGATCCGCGCATGTCCCATATAGATCTACTTTCATACAAATGTGCAAAAGTTAACAAGATTTCGAGTCAGGGTAATTATCCAGTGAAAAGTATTCAACATAGAAAACAACGAGGAACTGACTTAAGTTGACATACTTTTGGCACGTTGTACATATTAAGTATAAGATAGGGGTTACATAAAGTTGGGTGGTGTAGAGAGTCTGTGAAGGGAAAAGTTCCACACTTGTACATAAATTATGTAATCATACATGTATACTCTTACAGCAACTAATTCATTATTTCTCTCCAAGATATTGGACCTACGAGAATTTTTAAAACCGATTGTCGCTTTTTAAAATGCATATAGTTTATCTACATATAGATCTAGGTGTTGTTTGCTATCAAAAGTCAATGACTGTCCCCGGTCCCTCTATTTAAGACAAGTGACTTCCTGAATTCTAATCAGAAAATATTATGTGTACGTACCTTCTGCACAATACGGGGAGACCGTGCAAAGATGGCGCACATGGAGGCTTAGACTAACAGTCGACTGTTGCCCTCTGACGTAGCTTTACCGTTTGTCAATATTAAGATGTCAGCACGGTTAATATCCTTCAAACCTTTTACTAAATACACCCGAGTGCAATGTATAGACCGGCATTTGAAGTCATCAGGGGCATTTGTGGTGAAATATTCCTATGAGGGAAATTTAACACTATTAAAACAGCCTGAACTCAGTTGCACAATACGTTGTTAAATTAACTTGTAGTTAGCTAAAAATTACAGGTTAAAAATATAGCTTGCGCTTAGCTAACCATGTGTTTTAACGCTATTGCAGAATTGTTTTGTTCGTTAATTACGAGTAGACTAAAATAAAAAACAAATACTTTAGAGTTACCACTATCACAAATTTAACCAAGAGTTAGTTCATAGTTAAATTTAACTACTACAAAACTATTGTGAAACTGCAGCTGGGACTTGATATACATGTACTTGATTCATTGAAAATCTAAAATTGTTCTGTTCTTTTTTTTTCTTGAATTCTAGGATTATATGCACATATGCTAGACTTATCCTTTTAACGAAGGAGTATTGTATCCCTTTCTTTTATTTACTCGCAGGCTGGAAGTCCTCACCAATGTCAAGTCACAATACTACCAAAATGTATTGTGCCGGCCAATCCTAAGCAACAGACCCACGTTGTCATCAGTACCCCTGACGGCCTCTACGTACTTGGTCACAATCCATGGAACGGACAATCGATGTCCGACTTATCCGAGATATGGTGGAAGATGTTGGTACACAGAGAAGATCCTTTGTACTGGAATATCTCACATCAGTTGGATGCATTGGCATGTCTAGACAATTATGGAGTCTCGACTCCTTTCACCCCAGCACCAACTGACATAAAAGCCATGCTCGCCTTCTTTACGTCAGGTAAGAAGCATACAGCTGACATTGGAACGCAGATACCAACAAATGAACCGGATCGTCAGTATGCCATACCGGAAGTCAAGATAACAAGAGAGGCCAGCACTCAGAGTGAGTCCAATTACTCAAACTTTAAGTCTGCTGATTACAAGACACTAGATTTTAAGGATGCTGTCACCCAAGTTCTAACTGATGATCTGCCTTCGACGGGAGTCCATCATGTGGCCGATGCAGAAATTCAGACAGAAACCATGGACGGCTTTGTGGAAGAGAATAGTGTCAATGAGAGCGTTGCCCACAGGTCAGATGAAAAGCCATCCATCACTATCTGTATAAAAAGTGGCAAATACAGTATTAATGTAACCGTAAGTGATGATAATCCATCGTCTTCTCCATTCATCGCCGACATAGCGAAGAGAAACAAAGAGGACCAGCAGTTCTCTATTACCGGAATGAACGCCAGAATCATAACTGACATCATATCGAGGACGACTGGATATACACAGCAAAGCTCCGGAGATACTTCGTCTTCAGCTCTGGCATCTGTTGTATCTGATTACAGTCAGATATCTGGACAAAACACTAGAAATTGGACCGATGGATCGTACGAGCGGAGTGCAAGTCCCGAATCTGTATTGTCCTTCGTTGAAGGGAATCCTGGAGTGTCATCGGAGGAAAGCATTCATGTTTTAAATAGCTGTAACGCTTGTCTCGATGAGTGTCCTACTAGTTCTGAAATGCTAGATCTCAGCTGGGACAGCTCGAGTCCCTATTATGATGAGGATGATAACCTGAGTAGCGCAACACATGAGGATCAATTGAACAGTCCATTACTAGATCTGTCCACACAAGAAATAGTCCCACGGACCTGTCGATTTTTGTCGGCAGAGGTGTTCAGATCACTTCAGACATCCTCTGTCGGACAAAACGTCGCCAGAGTGTCACCGTTCCTGGCTGCTGGTTTTAAAAATCAGGAAATGGTACCATGGTCACTTGTTGGCGTGGATGTCCCTTTCTTAGACCAACAAGACGTGGAGCCACTTTTCGACAAAGATCAGAGGTATTTGACCGTTGGACGTGGATCTTATGGATACGTCCGTCTCGGAAAATACCTCAGTGGAAACCAGGAAACATTAGCAATTAAGGAGTTCCACATGCACCAGTCCATTTCCTTGGTAATGGAGGAAGCTAAATTCCTACTCTACCTAAGTCAAACGGGATACGTGCCGACCTGTTACGGTGTTTTTCGTGTTCCGGCGGATCCATTGAGTCTATCAATAGTAATGGAATATTTCGGTAGTGGCAGAACATTAAGAAATTGGATCGATGATAGACCCAGTAATATCACCAAGAGAACTTGGATTACAATATGCCGGCAGCTATTCTGTGGTCTGCAAGAAATACATAAAGCGCATGTATTAATGAACGATATCAAATCCAACAATGTCCTTCTTGAGATGAACGATACAAGACCAACGGTAAAATACATCGACTTTGGTCTTGCCACTTATAGATGTGGCATGCATTATAAGAGTAGCGGAGTTTCTAAAGCTGAGTTTAAATTTCTGGCACCAGAAGTTTGTGAAGGCGCGTACACCACCGTCGCGTCTGATATTTACAGTGCGGGGTATATGTTAGAGGAGATGTGTTATGATATTGGCCTGACATGTTTGAAAGATTTATCATACAGCACAAAACACACCAACCCTCTACGCAGACCATCCGCCACAGAGGTCATTTACATGTTGGATAAGATAACAAGTGGCTCAAGGAAGACCAAAGGTCAATACGAATCCTCAACCATCCGTAACAGCACCGGAAAACCAGAAGAAATGTTCAATATAAATGGCGAATTGGTATGGTGGTCGGCAAGGTCCACAAGTGTCCTATGTAGATCTGTTTTGTACAACTCCGTGGACAGCAGTTTGCCTTGGAAAAAGGCTACAGTGAACCCAGGAATGGTTTACAGGAAAGATCCAATATGGAATCAAGCAGAGGGTAGATCTTCTCCATTTGCATTGTGTGGTTATTCAGAAAATTCAGAAATTATGAAATCCTTTTCTGAAATTTCGTTTTCCATACTTGACAGAGATCAAATCAGATTTATTGAGAACAGGGAAGTTACCAGAATCGTCGTTGGGAAAGGCTCTTTCGCAACAGTCTACTTGGCAAACCTTCAGGGCAGGGATAAAGCTGTTGTCGTGAAAGACTTCGACCTTGACCAGAGCACAAAACGTGATATTGAAAGGGAAGCAGCTATCCTACAATATCTACAAGACACAGGTGCTGTCCCGATCCTCTATGGATGCGTTCCCGGAGATCTCGGTCAGGACGATCTGAATATAGTACAAGAATGCATAGGAAATGGATCCACTCTGAGACATTATTTAAGCCAGCCTCCAGCGCACATATCATTGCTTGGGTGGCTAGAGATTGCAGCTCAAATGGCACTAGGACTCTCCAAAATCCACGAGAAACGCGTTCTGGTCAATGATGTTAAGGCTGATAACATCCTGATAGATTACAGTGCAGACCGCTTGACCGTCAAGTTCGTCGATTTCGGATTGGCTACCTTTCGTGAGCCGCACAGATACCATCAGGATCCGGAATACCTACAAGCATTCACATACCTGGCACCGGAAGTCAGAAATGGCCACTACACATCGCCATTATCTGACATATACAGCTTAGGCTATATGTTGCAGTATATGGCCCAGAAGAAGAATATTAATGGGCTTTCTAAAATCGCTCAAATTTGCTTGAAGGAAAGTCCAGCAGAGCGGCCATTGACCAAAACTGTATACAACTTAATCTGTTGTCTGATGGAACTGTATAAACTATGAAGGTGTATGTCACCATCTTTTTCAATCATACATCCTTCCAATGTATATGCCATACATATTTTATCCGAAAGTATGAGTCGTGTGTTGAGATAAAAAAATGCCGCATTTTTGGAAAATGTAACGTCCTAGCAAGATAATTCATCGAATTAACTATCTTGTTTGAAGGAATCACTGGAGACGTAAGACACTTGTATGGATATATTCTAATTTAAACGTGTCGTTGATTTAAGCAATGTCTGTGATGTATCTATTCAAGCCTTGGCTACATACTTAAGAACACTTTTTAAAGAACAAACGCATCGAGTCTTCTGGAACTACAGATTACATATGGACGTGTGCAAAATCGTTTGAACTACAGACTGCAAGAGCAAATGTAGAATCAATTGGAACAACAGATTGCATGGACAAATGAAAATCATCCGGAACTACATATTGCATGGGAAAATGCAAAATCAACCGGTACCACAGATTACATGAGTAATTGTTATATCAAGCGGAACTACTGATACATGGGCAAATTTGAAATCAACCGGAACTACGGATAACATGGGGTAATGTAAAATCAAGCGAAACAACTGATTCGATGGGATAATGTGAAATCAAGCGAAACTACAGATTGTATGTGCAAATATAAAATCAACCGGAACTACAGATTGTATGTGCAAATATAAAATCAGCCGGAACTACAGATTGCATGTGCAAATATAAAATCAGCCGGAACTACAGATTGTATGAGGAAATATAAAATCAGCCGGAACTACAGATTGTATGTGCAAATATAAAATCAGCCGGAACTACAGATTGTATGTGCAAATATAAAATCAACCGGAACTACAGATTGCATGTGCAAATATAAAATCAGCCGGAACTACAGATTGTATGTGCAAATATAAAATCAGCCGGAACTACAGATTGTATGTGCAAATATCAAATCAACCGGAACTACAGATTGTATGTGCAAATATAAAATCAACCGGAACTACAGATTGTATGTGCAAATATAAAATCAACCGGAACCACAGATTGTATAGGCATATGTAAAATCAACCGGAACTACAGATTGCATGTGCAAATATAAAATCAACCAGAACTACAGATTGTATGTGCAAATATAAAATCAACCGGAACTACAGATTGCATGTGCAAATATAAAATCAACCGCAACTACAGATTGCATGAGCCAATATAAAATCAACCGCAACTACAGATTGCATGAGCCAATATAAAATCAACCGCAACTACAGATTGCATGAGTAAATGTAAAATCAACCGGAACTACAGATTACATAGGCAATAATCAGTAAAATCAACCGAAACTACAATTTGCATGGGCAAATGGAAAATCAACCGAAACTACAAATTAAGTGGGCAAATGTAAAATATCAACAGGAACTACATATTATTTGGGCAAATGTAAAATCAACTGGAACTACATATTACATGGACAATTGTAAAATCAACCGGAACTACTGATTACGTGAGTAAAAGTAAAGCTGTCTGGAACAACAGATTGCGTATAGGAGCATACGGAAATGATAATTTAGAGCATAGGAACCTTGGATAACAATGGATGTTTTTTAACCAGCCTACACAACAAAAACAACAATGTAGAATCTTGATCTTTAAATATTGTGCAGGAGCTTGACTTAATCTTAAGGTGGAAAGTAATGTGGTCTTGTTTTCCAGTCTAATTTATTTGTCTACAGCTGAAAATGTAGAGAGTTTCCCCCACGTTTCCCCCTTTGGTAGTTTTTAACATAACGAATGGTTAATGTCGATCATGTATGTGAGTGTGTATCTCACAGAAAATTATTATATGGTAATATGTAAGCGTGAACAAAAATTGTTTAGTCGGTGTAGTTTATGTATAGCAAACATATTGTATCAATCTTTCTGTCAATTTGGGTTGTATTAAGGCATTTGGCTAGATTTATTCTTCGAAGTTTGATTTTTTACATGTTTGAGACCGAAGGAAGGTCATATATCTATAAATGCCTAAATCTAAAACATATTCTTCTCTTCAAAAAAAAAAAAAGATATCAAAGGACCTGTGGATCGTCAAATACTTGTAGGCCACCCCATATCATTGTATTATCATTATAGTTTTTTATGTGTAAAATTGAAAAAAAGAGGAATGTTAAATTTATTTGTATAAGTAGCATAGTTGTAAAAAGGAACTGGTTTTTCGAATGAAGGGTTTTGCATTTAAACCTTTTCAGATTTAAAGTGGTGAAAGTCGATGGGTATCTAAATCTCGGACCGTTCTAAACACAAAATCAAGATGTAGCTAATTATATTACTGGTAAATGCAAAGATGGAACCTTTGTGTTAGAATAATGATGAATTTGTACAGTAACATTCGAAAGCAAACATTCAAGATGTGGGCTAAAGATGTCTAGCTGTATGAAATTTAGTTATGATGCACTGTGCTTGATCAAACATCTCACTTCCAGTGAGCTACTCTGATCGCCTTTCTTCCGTGGTCTGTCGCCCACTGTCCGGCTTGTACCACAAATTTAAATCGCAATATTTTCAAGACATTTTTCTTTTGTCCTGCTATTTGTTGTATGTATACATTGGGTCTAAGCAGATTGAAAAAAGGATATTCAAAACTTTATGAATTTGAGCCTCTAATCCCAATCTTCACAAAATGTTGAAGGGATCATTTTCCGGACTGTGCATAAGATTCCGTGAAGTTACTTAGAAGGAACTGAAGGGATATACATGTATATCAAGACTTGGTCGCAGGCCGTCGTTGGTTGCTACTTTGCATGTATATGTATCGGACTTAAAGAAAATAAGGAGTATATTTTTGTTTTTAAAATTGAAGTTTCGTATCCCAGAAAGTATTGAAAGGATATTTCTCAAATGCAAGGTTGTTATCTCGTATTAAACGACAGATGGTAAAAAGTAAGGAAGAAATGCTGATTCTAAAGATAATTTACTTTTTATTACTTAAGAAGTCACCGAGTCAATCAGACTTTGGAATATGAATTTCTATAGCAATATTAGAATCTTGTTGCTGACCACATTAAGGAGAAACGGCGAAGGTAGGAAAAAATAATATGTCACAGAACTACTTAAAATCTAACGATGGTGGACGCCAAAATCTCGTTTGGGTGGAAGGGCTTTATTTTAAAACTAAATGTATTATATTATTAATGTATTTTAGATAACCAACATGGCAAGTTCATCCAGACGAAGCATACTGAGATTTAAATAATGTATAAAATGCAGATGACAAGTGATACCGCATAAGTGGAAATATAAGCGAGGTGTATTTTTTCTTCTAAAATCAAATAATTATAGGCTCAGATGTATTTTTGAAGTAATATCGTAGAAAGCGCTTCTGTACTCAAGAACTACTCCGAAGCACGTTTTGTTCATAAGTCTCAACGTGACATTTGCTAAATCATAGTTTGTATTTACTTTTATAACTAAATACGCTTATTCACATATTTGAATGTGATTTCATATTATATCATACCATTTCTCATTATCCCTTAAAAATTAGGAATTCAGAATAGGTATAATGCAATTTCAGTATCCTGTTATAACCCTTTCACTTGCGAACCCCTTCTCCTATAATGTTGTCTGGAAAGGTACTTCCCGAAGGAATAATTCTCCAGTAGTGCTTTATGGGGAGTTATTTCCCAAAGGAACTGTCCTCCTACAGTATTGTATGAAAAAGAATTTCCCAAAGGAACTGTTCGCCTACAGTACTGTGTAAAGAGGTATTTCCCAAAGGAACTGATCTCCGAAAGTATTGTTGGAAAAGGTATTTCCCAAAGGAATTGTTCTCCTACAGTAGTGTTTAAGAAGTATTTCCCAAAGGAACTGATCTCTTACAGTAGTTCTTAGAGAGGTATTTCCCAATAGAAACTGTTATCCTACAGTAGTATTTAGAGTGTTTTTTTTTCAATGTAACTGATGTCCTACAGTAGTTTTAGGAGAGGTATTTCCCAAAATGAATTTGTTCCCTATAGTAGACGTATTTCAGAAAGGAGCTCAAGATGCTGATGTTTTGAGTGGTTTTGTCCTTTGACTTTAACAGAGTAGCTATACCTCACCAGACACCGCTATAGGAGACCTATCCACAAGGGAAATAACTCTGTGGCCAATTTTGTTGCCACGTAAGCGACATCTACAAAAGGGAAATAGCTCAGTTAACACTGCTTGCGATGTATTAATCCGCCAGAAAAATTAGTCGCTCGATTAGGTATAGCACCTGTTGTCAGGTATAAATCTAGTCGACCGCTATCAAGAGATAGTACATTTTGCACTTATTAGACAGTGTGTATTTTACAAATAAAAATAACGAAAAAGTTAGAATTTGAGGGGCTACATGTTTTTTTATGTTTTAACTGAGCAATGCTGTGGATAGCGTGTAAGGCAAAGACATCTTATTTCAATTTATCAGAAAATTATGGAAGTAAAACAGAAGTACTCATTCATCTATCGACATCGTCATTCGGAGTTATTTCATAGGCATGGAGTTAACCTCATTCATGACACAAGAAAATGAAGCCTCGTTATAATTTCTGCTTATGCGGTATCACTTTAGAACATTTGATCACAATGTGTAAATGTATAAACTGTTTGATAAGAATACATGTATAAAAGTTAATACACAACGTGTTCATTGGAAACACCTCGCTCTGTGTGCAAAAAATGACGTTTCTGCTTATGTGGTCTCGGTGTAGAATATGATCCAATAATCCTTTCACTTGCGAACCTTTCCTCCTACAATGTGGCTGGGTCTCGGTGTAGAATATGATGTAATAACAGGTAGTCAAAGTAATTATGCAAACTTAATTAGTGATTGAGAAACAAAGTGTACAACAATATTATTGTGCTCAGACGAAATTTCAACGCAAAGTGTGTCTCTGTCTTATTCCTTATGAAATTTTTAAATGATGTATTGTACATGATATCTATCTCAGAATGTCTTTGTCTTGATTATAAATAAATGTTCATGTTACAACGATACAGGATCTATTTTCTTCTTTTATTTTTGTTCTATTTAACCTCTTCGATTGCATCCTTACTGAGGAGATCATTTCGCATTGAAGACCAGGAGACATAATCTCTTTCATGATGGGGCCTCCGTGGCCGAGTGGTTAGCGTGTTCGACTGCCAATCGCAAGATCCGGGTTCGACTCCGCGTAGCGCCACTCCGCGGTTGGCCGTCCCTGTCTTTAGGATGAGAGTAAAAAACAAGATCCCGTGTCAAAGTAGGTGTTGGCACGTTTAAGAACCCTCCCTGCTCTACGGCCAGCAGTACGGAGCATATGCAAAATGTGTAGCCCTTCACCGGCACACGGTGACGTCTCCATATGAGTGAAATATTCTTGAGTGGGACGTTAAACAACAATACCATACCATAACATGTCATACCCTTTCATCATATTAATATATGTCTATTTTGACCTCAATTAGAATGCCAACCGACAGACCCATTTTAGGCCGTCACTTAGAAAGTGTCAACTGCAAGGTCCCACTATATTTAATTCACTGGGATATGTAACTATTTCTATTTGAGATAGAGTGAGAGCAAGGGAGAAATGCGCTTTTACGAATTATCAACTCTTTTTCATATTGTAGAAGTTTAAATTAATCTAGCGTTATTTGTTTCTTTAACTTGTTTCTCCTTTTTGAATAAGACATTTGTATGTCTATGTTGAAAATGAAAGTGGTAATAACCAGAATCAGAGAAAATGAATTGCAATCAATTTTTTTTCAAAACACGAAAATTCAAACAGTTATCTACTTCCGGTTGTATATCCGTATCTGCAGTAGTTTGACTCATTTTTAAGCGCTATGCGCATGTGCTTATTAGGGGCTTCACAGATTACAGAAGTCGTCCGGTCAGAGCCCTCTAGCGATCTTGACGGTTTCAAATGCATGCATATCTTTTACAGATTTGCAACCAGAAAATGCATAAATACACTAGCGTGCCAAAATATGCTGCCAATTGAAATACTGATGTTAGCCACCCCAACCCAAATTAAATTGCTGTCCTAGGCCTGTATGGCATAGTTCATAATAATAATGTTTAAAGATTGCTTGTACGCTCATAAATGCATTATTTAATTTGGTTTGGGTGGCTAACCTTATATTTTAATTTTTTTCAATATAATTTATTTAAAGGTCACCGGACACGAAAATCAAAAATTATTTTATGTAATTTTTGTGAAGATTACCACCCAAAT
>JACSZP010014905.1:4032-14275 GCA_016161895.1 Pinna nobilis | reverse complement strand
AGAGGATAGATTAACAAAGGAAGTTCTAGAAGTGATTTGCAAAATCTTCTAAATAGATCTTGCTATAGACCTGAAATTATTTCAGTTCTAAAGAAATTAATTAGGCGTCATAAATATATGCAAAAATGTATCGGTTTTCAGAAATACCTTCTGGTAAAAATACGTGAGTAGGTCTTCTTATTTCTGCTAAGGAGTGACTCCGTCTATAAATTTTCTTTCTATCCTTTTCATATGTTTGCTTTCCAATATTTTCTTCAAGACTTGATCGACGAGGTTCTTGTTTTTGTATTTCTGCAAGATACTCGTCCTCCATTGCTTCAGAATCTGAAAAATCTTTTGTTGTCATTCAAAGATTAGTCAATCTATTCAGTGCAAGCAATGAACAGTAAATTAAAAGCGACTTCGTATTATTTCTTTAAAAACAAATATTCAGTCAACGATAAATGCAACTTGGCTATAAATGCCCAGTACTTCAAACGAGAGAGAGAGAGAGAGAGAGAGAGAGAGAGAGAGAGAGAGCATAATACTTGAGTAAGCTGCAAATCAATTTATGTTATCTAAATCTGTTACCAGCTAATAATTCGTCTGTGTCACCAAATCTGCTTGCATCAGAGCTCTTCCTGCTGCTGGCACTTTTACTACTTCCGGAACCTCGTCTAGACGCGTTTTCGGAAGACAACAATGATGTCCGTCTGCTACAAGCACTACTATTAGAGCCCCGACGGTCAATATCGGAGGCTAATGAAGTTCTTCTGCTGCTCAAACTACTTCCGGACCCCCTTCTGTCCGTGTCCATTGATGCTAGTGAGGACGCTATTGACGTCCGACGGCTACTGACTGTCTCAGCGGAACATCTCCGCACATAATCAGAAGCATAAGATGTTCTTCTGCTACCATAGTCAACAAATATCTGTGGGACAACAAACTTTGTCTGTTCCGACTGTCGTCTGCGTAATAATGGTCCCATAACAAGACTGCGGGTATCCTCTGGCTTTTCTCTTTCTCGATGCAGTCTGTCTGTAGATGACACAGAAGAAGAGATATTAGATAAATTCAAGGTATCCTCTGAAAAAGGCAGGTAGTTCACTATCCTTGACACAACATCACCCATCTTCGCTATAAAATAAAAGCAAGGCGACGTGAGAGACATTCGTGATTAGCATTGATCAAATTCTCAATGTGTTTCACCTGAGATTCTAGAGCTGATCAAAATGTAAAACAATGACACACTGTGTGAGATCTGAACTACATATGTCTGTGGATGACAAGAATGATCAAACTTCACAATACAACAGAACAGTATTGCATCCTTCCACACGAGTAAACACTCCAGTTTCTTAAGTAACACAGCATGCTTCTATTTGTCACGCGCACACGTTATTATCATGTAAAGTCAAAGACTCTCAAATGAAAAAGACGTCGTTCACGACACATCTCCTGTAGCCACTAAGTATTGAAGGTAATTGCTTTGAAAAATACAATGCCATGCATTGATTGATCTCGCAACAAAAAATGTATACAAGGTAGTCCTTTATGCGAACATAAGCCACGTTAAAATAATGATGATACTCTCATTTTTTGTATATGCTTTGCATAAAATCCACCGGTAAAGTTTCTTTTCGGTAAAATCCTATCAAAAGATTTAATATCTAATTTAGCCGACAAAATTTGAAAAAAGCTCATGTCTGAGCGCTGGTTTATTATTGCTAGGCTAAGGTCATAACCAGTTAATACCAGCGCACTACAACAATCCAAAAATGATGGACAAATTGAATCTATTATTACACTAACTGATACTTGCAAATTCGTATAGAAAGGTGGCTTGTTATTTGATGACAAAAGCTGCCGTTCGAAAGGTTGGAAAGGTTTATGTCGGCTGCTGATTAACAGCGAGTAGGAGTATCAGACGTCGCATGAAAAAATCAGTATCATACAGGAGAAGAAAAGGAAAAATTAAGGTTTACCTTAATGAATTGTAATGCAAAAAGGGTACAAGCTAGTGGCATGAATCACATAAAGAAGTACCATGTCATATCTGTATTGACGAGAAGCACATAAAAGCCGTAATTATAGACTGACAGTGATGCTTAATAACTGCTGATGATCATATCGCAATCTATTTGTGTTTTTAGAGTCAGCACGTTGAAGTAAATCAAGCAGAAACTGTTTTTAATTCATGTGTGCTATATTTGCCTTATATTTGCATTGACTCATAAATCTGAGTCAACTTTTTCGTATAACATGTGTTTTACAGCATATGTCAAATAATCAATGCTTTCTAAATAGATGCAGATAGTAAAGGCGTCATTTGTCCGGGAGCATCACGTTACAGCTATAAAATACTTTTATATGTAACTTGAGCTCTGCCAAGGTATATTGATATAGTATATATCATGTTTGCAACCGTACAAATATTACTTATTGTTGTAACCTTCCAAGGTAGACATCTGTAACAAAGCATTTCTTTAAATAGTCTTGAAATTCGTGCAGTTGAGACTTGGCTCAAATGTAGGGAAAATTACATTGCACTGCACGAGATGATTACCGGTCAATCAGGCGAAGACAATCAAATCAAACCATCTCAATATCTCGAGAATCATTTATCAGACTTAACGGGAGATTGTAAATCATGTTTCAATTATTAACTCATATGGTATTTTGATTCTTTTATATATACCTATGAATGAAAAAACCCAGTAAATTATATAGCGTGGACAGGCAACAGAATATATACAAAACTTGTCATTCATTTTAACAATTGCTGAAAAGAAGCGATCTCATTTTTTTTAACATAATATTTAAATGATTTAAATAATGAATATAGAATGGAGATCGAGCTTCCTTCATCCGAACATTAACTAGTGAACAACATTTGTGAGGGGCATAATTTTGAAAGCGTATTTGCCATTATAAAATGTAGGTTTTAGTAATTACTACTTTTAGGTTCACAACTCTATTCCAGAATACAAAAACGAAAACACGTGGATTCTTGAAGCTCAACTGTGTGAAATTATAAATACAGTTTTAAAGACAAGTGCACGTGTACCTCGATGTGTGAGAATCACTTCAAGGTACAAGTTACTTTGATGGAAAGAACAAGTCGATCTAGATCATCTAGCCTTATTTGTCACATGTACTTAATCTAACATTTCTGTGGCTTCTTTAATGTTGTCAATAAGACATTAATGGCGGATAAGTCTTCCAGTGTTTAGTATTTGTCAATGAAGATTTTATTTTTATAGTATTCCAACAAAATATCGACTTACATTTACAATAAAACTCTGCAATGACATTTTTGAAGCCCCAAAGCTGACATGCAAAATGCTGCTTTTGCACATAGAAGATACTATTCTTTCTCATTGAATTATTCCGCGAAATGAGTAAGTGTAACTGAGGATAATAATTGAATTTATAAATATGATATCGTATGTGCAATGTACATTAAACATACACAACAGTATATCTTAAAATAGGTTAAAAGACTATATAAAAGGAATAAAGACCATGTGATTTGAAATATCTATTCGGTGAATATTAAAAATACATGGACCTATGAGATTCTAGCATCGGACTATGGCACATGGGTTTTATTGCATGAGAAAGATATACAAATTGTTAAATATTTTCACTATCCTACTTTTCTATGCTTAAGGTTCTGTTGTTTGTTGAATTTTCCTCAGTTTATCTTAAAATGGAATGACCAAAATCTCAATTCCGATTATGAATAGATTAGATTTCCAGGATTCGATACATGGCTGACACGACGCGTGTGAGTGAGGAGCTGTTAACCCTTCTTCCGGCACACATGATCTCATTCCGGTTTAAGTGGATTTCGTTTTACTCTATTTTTAGTGGAGATTACTGTTTGTTCTATTGTCATCTTTCGCTCGCGGTTTGAATTTTGAATACCCCCTTCTTTTGTATATTACATTTTTGTCCATTTTGTTTTAATATGGTTACCCATATAAAAAAGATATGTAAGATTAAATAAATCAGGCAGTATCTTCTGGTATTAGTAGCTAGATTTAGTTCTGTGGTAGTGATGACAAGCATCGTTCACGCTTACGTTATAAGCGTCTCTGGTAATGTCTAGTACTTTAAATCCCTCTGAAATGGTGCTGTTTTTAATATACTGTTGAAAATGATTTCCCTATTAATGCGTCTGCTGTTACAATCCACTGATGGGTTGTTGAAATAAAATACGCCATCTAGTGGTAGGAACAATAAGAATCCTTATTTCATTTGAGCACCTGGCCCAGATAAATGAAGCTTCAAGTTTACCGAAACAAAGTTCATCCGGAAGGAAAAACATTCGGATTATTGGCATCCGAATTAAGAAGTCTCGACTGTATGCATAAATTCTATATGGAGAGACATCAATTTGCTCAGTTGAAACAAAATGTATCCTCCACTTAGTCTGTCACCTCTAGTCAGCGCAGGTTCGCGTTCCGCTGGAACCTAAATTGAATATGTGAGAAGGTTTGTCAGTTTGCTTGCGGATGGCCGGTGGTCTCTTTCCATTAGCAACCGAGTTCTCTCCTCCGAGAAAAACTGGCTGCCATCATATGACTGAAAGATTGTCGATTGTGGCGTAAAGGAAACAAAAACAGAACAAAATATATCCTTTCGTATGTATGCATAAAATAAACCCATTAAATACATTTTGAACACATTTTTAATTTGCTTTACTTTTTGGTACAAAGGTGAGCTTTCCCAGATGCTAAATTTTATTACACGACACTTAAAATTGGTCTTTAATCACCGATTAATGGCTATGCCCACTGTAATTCTCTCCTGAGGTTTGACAATATTTGGTTACACTGATAAAAATGGATATCTGTCTATGCGAAAACAAATGCATCTGCATCATGAGTACATATGAGTTCACATATCTCTTTATATGAACCAATTTGTAATGATATTAAACATCATGCTTATATCAATGTAAAAGGAGTGAAGTAGAAGATACCCAGGGCATTCAAAATTCAATAAGTCAACGATAGACCATACCGTGGCCAAAACATAAAGGAGACAACACTACAAACAGATATACACAAATACACTTATAACTAAAAATAGAGTAACACGAACCCCACTAAAAACCGGGGATGATTAATGTACTCTGGAAGGGTAAGCAACTCATGATCCGCGCACGGCACCCGTCGTAAGAAACAATCAGATAAAAATTACGAAAACCATTATTTCCGTTCTTAATATCAGAATCGATTTCGGTATTTTGAGTGAAGAAGAAAAGCAAGTTTGAGAATGAGACATATACATCGATAAAAAGTTCCTAATATTTGTTATTATATATATCAAATCGTATAGCAAACATGCTAATTTAGTGTTTATTATTCGCGATTTCTATCAACTGCGATTTTTCTTTGGCAACATCATTGACACTATCTATACATCAGACTTCCAGTCCAAATAAAGCCAATTTTCTGAACACAAATATAGCATCTCTTTGATTCTTGATGACGTAAATTAAGTGATTTTTCCTTGTATACCTACATATCATACTTTACAATACTAGTCATCAGTATATCTTTGCAAGATTAGACTCTTGTCTTCATCTGTTTCCCAAAGGAAAACAGAAAAAAGTAACCGGTGTTAATCTAAATATCATTTCGTAAAAATCTCGTATCAAAACGATTCTTTTTTTGGTAAATGGATTGTCTGTTCCTACTTGACTTTGAATGTAAAGCAAATTGGATGGTTTGTAACAGAGTTTATATTCCTATGTTGTAATAGATAAATCAATCGAAAGATGAATTGTGTTACAAATTGCATTTATATGCTTCGTTACTCGTTTTCAGTTTCATATCGTGTCATCCATACACACACATATCTAAAAAGACACAGAACAACATCTCAACTTGTCTCCGTAGTTTTGAACCACTCGTTTATGAGATACTTTTTTGAGCATTACAGTCATAGAATTAAAGCTGAATATTGATAAAGTATATTAATCAAATTGTATATTATGAATATTCATTGTAAATGGCGCCAAAACTTTTTTCTGAAGACCTGTTATTGAAATCTTTATAAAATTGCACCAAGGACTGAATATTAACTATAAATTAAGCATTGGTCAAAAAAGTACAATTATAGATTATTTCTGTTTTTCTGTTTGTAACTCAGTATTGCCAAACCAACTGAGTGTACACCAAGTCTTTAAGTGCTGTTTAACACCAAAGTATCGTTTATATATACATGTATTTATAATTATTTTGTCGGATTAATATCTAATTTTCTCGTATAATGGATGAAAAATAGGATTGATTTTATTTTCTACAAGACTGAGAGAATTTGCGCAATAGTCATTGCACTGTTGTCCTTTATGTCATCAAACCTTTCCCTGTGATGAATATGCACATAAATACAACTGTAAACACAGCAGACAAAGTGAATAAACTCAATACCAGTATATTTGCTAGCATATACAATCGTATATGTAAGGTCGTTTAACTCTTGCGTCTGATTTTGTTTTGTTTTGTCGGTCGAAAGCTTATTGCACATTGATTATATCAAGGCAATTCAATGCAGAGTATATAGCTATCTTTTGATTGGTTGTATGGAAACAGTATACTAGAATATAATATCATCTGTAAGACACGCATTACATCAAACCTGCATCAAAGATCCATGTTTCATGCAATTATACCACATATTATTATTTTCACTTCTTCTAAGGTTGTTTTAATTTCAGTGAAAATAACGTATTATCTGTCATCATACCAATGTAAAATGAAAAATGCTAGGTTATTGTATATACAAGAGACAAAATAAAAATGAGACAAACACCAGAAAATTAGGGGCCATTTGAAAATCCGGAAGTCACTTAAACAAAAATGATTTGTGTAAGTACATGCGTAGTACACACAATCGGGCTCGGTATGATCCTCTGTAAAGGATAATTTTCTGAGCATGGTTGATGCATGCCCTCACAATCATTTTTATATAAAAAGGGGTCTAGGAAATGAAGACCATTCCACCCCAAATCGGTTCCTGACTGAAAAAGTACGTCCAGACAGGATTATTATCAAGTGAATTTCCAATACTAAAACTTCACTTCGGCTGTGGTTGCTATCTCGATCTAAATACATGGTCTTGAGGTACAATTTTAAATAAGATCTTGACTGTTGATCATATTTGAAATTTTTCTGTACCTGTTAAAGTTTTCAAGATAATAGTCAAAATGGTGGAAAATTCATCAAATTTTAAGGGAAATGGCCAAAGTAAAAACCATGGCCAAAAACATACAGCAATCCACATAAGAAGACATGCAAAACCAAAATTACAGTAACACGAACCCAACCAAACATTGGGGTTGAGTTTAGGTGCTCCGGAAGTGTAAGCAGCTCCTGCTCCGCGCGTGGCACATGTTTTGTCACATATTTTCGAATACGGGAATAAGCCACGGTCGGTGATAGTCATATACGAGAAAAAGGGCAGGATTAGGTATATGACAAGGGGAACCTATTCGTCATCATCTGTTTTATAGATATACCATATCGATAAATCAGCTCATGAATGTTGACTTCAATTTAATCATTTGGAAGCCTTGGTTAAGTAATTTCTTTATCAGCAGCCTCCCTCTATAGCATTCCTGCCAAGTTTAGATTAATTTTGGTCAGTATATTCCGAGAAGATTAAAATATGAAATCTAAACGACAACTGACAACGCTCGCAAAATGATGGCAAACCTTCACGTTGTCTTTTAAGTGATACTGCACTGTATCTTATCAGAAGTTTCTGTTATGATTTCCTGAAATTTTGGATATGTACCAGTTTAATATAAAATATGAGGGAAATCTATTTTCTGCATGCTCAGAATGGCTCTTTGTTGATCAGAATTCTAAGGTTTTCAATAAAAGTAATATTGAAATATTCCCGATACACAAGATTTCTAGATAAACATTTGGTGATCAGCATAATCGAGGTGGTTACCATGCAGCAAATGAGAAACATGAAAATATGATAAAAAATTGTCGTTCTTTCTTATTTATACCTCAGTGGTAACATTTCACATTCGAGGTGTAGATCGAAGGATGGGTGCTAGTTAGATAGTAGTGCTACTGACAGTTAACATCTGTCGATAGTTGTTGTGCCACTGACCATGCGGTTGTCGCAATAACGTGGAACTGGTGATAATATGAAAACCACTATGCTACTTACACGGGCTTCCCAAGTATTTTGTGCAATTTGACATATTGAATCAAGGCGTAGGTAAAACCTATAAATATAACTTTTTTATTATCAGTGCATGTAATACGATCACCTGTTTTTTATGCGGATAAGCCATGAACTGTGCTGTTGATGTTCAAATAAAAAGGTTTTAATGTGACCTTGGCTGAAATGTCTATGAAATCAAGATTAAAGTTGAACCTATAACAATACCAGTCTGTTTTACGGGCTCCATCAGGGAAAGCCGAGCTGCTTATAAAACACAATTTTACTACAAAACCAGAAAGATAAGTGGTCTATATGCAATGGAACATAGAATGATTATTGAATTTTTACACCAAGGGATTGTCTAATTAGCCATATTATTCAGGATAAATGGCTTGATGAGTCTGTCGCATTTTAATCCAGTTCACCCTCGAGGATAAACTTATATGCCAAGATAACCTTACCGTTTGATGTTGTGGAAATTACAATGGTTTGTGACTGTATTAAAATGTCAGGAGATTCGCTTTGTGCGAAAACTTGATAAATTTGTTGTTTTGCACCGCAAAAGTAACTGATTAATTCTGATTTTGTTTGGAGGCATAGCAATAATTCAATTGAAGGTTTATTTTCATAGAAATAAATTCAATGTAAGGCTTGTTTTTTGAAGTCAGGTTTGCAATTATTTTTTGAATTGAATTTGGACACAAATGTAGAAACATTGAAAATCATACAATTGGACGAACGCACATCTATATTTCACATGTTTTACAAAAAGGGGGAAAGAAGAAAATACCAAGGGGCATTCCAAATTCAATAAATCAACAACACACAATACCGTGGCCAAACAAACAAGAGACAACAGTACAAACAGTAATACACACAGTTACACTTATAACTAAAAATACAGTAACACAAATCCCACTGAAAACCAGGGATGAGTTCAGGTGCTCTGGAAGTCAAGCAACTCCTGATCCACGCCTGGCACCCGTCGTTTCAACAATATTTCGAATCCGAGAAAATGTCAAAGTCAGTAATAGTCGTTAAAGTAAAAAACTGGCGGTATTAGGTGTATGACAAGGAAAACACATTCCTCATCATCTGTAGAATCGATATTTTATAACGGTCAACCAGGTCATGATGGCGAGCGGAAAATTTTCGAATAGATGACTTCAATCTAACCATTATGAACCCTAGGTTAAGTAGCTTGTTTGTCAGTAGCAACCCTCTATCAAGGAAATCATGATAGAAAACACATGCTATGGAATATCTTATCAACTGTAAAAAGTATACTCCATAGTCAGGTGCTGCTGGAATATTGCCATATAAAAATAGGTTAGTCAATAACGACTGGGGACAACTGATTGCATTGGTATTTTTGTGCTCTAGATAGATACAGATAATCGTTTTCATCATCTTTTTAGGTATGGCATTTCTNNTTTTTTTTATCAGTGGTATTTTTTGATACATGTAGCCTATATATAGTTTTCGAGTACACAGTGTCTACAGTGAACAGAATGACCGATGAGAATATTGCAATTTCAAGGATAGGGAATTTTCTCTCCCGATCCACCTTCATCGCGAATGCTAGTTTCAGATACAGATAATTGAAAATTGTGACATCATGAATTACAGGTAAAAGTAGTTTGTAGATAAAATACCAACTCAAGGTACATGTATCAGGCAGAAAAGACATTTTCAGATAATCAAGAAGTATTACATTATTTGCCGACCTTCTGGAGATACAGACAGTTGACATATATTATATCATCTGTTTCAGAAGCGGGTAGTAGAAAGATGAAACATTATCTATTCATATCAGAGAAGAATTAATTTTTCTTTCAAATAAACAGGGTTTTCAATATATGATTAATAAAAGTGGGTTCAATTGTATTTCAGTTGCATGACATCATCTGCTACAAATATAGTCAGGTAAATCTAACATTATCAGCTGCACACAACGGCATTAACAGATCTAACATCATCGGCTGCGGGAGCAGGTAGTTTGCAGATGTGACATTATCAACTGGGGCCTCCGTGGCCGAGTGGTTAGCGTGTTCGACTTCCAGCC